>JACEGR010004906.1:0-40000 GCA_014170235.1 Listronotus bonariensis
CCGCCTGCGTATGCATCCCTATACAGTTCAATTGGACAGGCCCCGAACTTCCCATTTCGTTCGTTCTTTTATCCCTAGAGTTTCTAGACTGTGGAACCTGCTGCCAGCGGAGGTCTTTCCTTCCCCCAAATCTTCAAGTTTTTAAGTCCCGTGTTAACAAACTTCCTCTTACCCTGCTTAAGACACCCACGGTACGTTAGTACTTAGGCTTTCAGCCTTGGTGGATTGTCCAAAGATAAAAAAAAAGTTTATGTATAGCAATTTTATTGCAAACAACGTCAGTGTATTATCATGCACTTGATAAGTGTAACGTTTAAACTAGAAATTCAAATATTTTCTTGCTTTAAATAAACGTATTAAATCAAAACTTGTTTCAATGGTCCAAACCACCGTATTTATAGTTTTATATACAATTTTGGATAATACGTTATTTATACATTATTCTCCAAACGTTATAAGCTGTCTAGTTTGTTTTAAAAATAATATCGACATTGGATTACCCAATTCGTGCTATTAAATGAATTATGGAATTATTAAAAATAAAACTACAATGTTTAAATATAACTTAAGCATCAAGGATAAAAATAGTCAATATTTTAAACTTTTATATTATTATTCCAACAAAACTACTTTTGACTCCAACCGGATAGAAATAAATAAAAAATGTTCTTGTACACCTAATCTTGCTTATTGTTCTAAATTACCAAATTGGTATTCCAAAACAAAAAATTCTACAAAATTTAGACATGAAGAAAATAATTTATGTTATATTTCAAATATTATTAATTTGTCTCTTCTTTATGTATATTTTTAATGATTTTATTTATTTGGTTTCTGTATTACAAATATAATCTACAATAACCTTGGATAATTTGTGAGGTGGGGGAAAGACCTATAAAACTTTTTACAAAAGTCTATAACCTTTGGTAATTTTATAGACAACACTTAAGACGTATCAAAATTACAAAAGTAGTAATAGTTATTCTACCAATAATATATTTAGTGATGGCCATTTCTACAACAATATGAATTGAAGATATGTTCTGTAGTTCGGCGGATTCATTTAATGGATAGTAATTATTTGAGTACACGCCAAAAATGAAATTAAAAGTACTAAAAACCAAAAAAAAAAAAAATTAAAACAAGTAAAAAGATAAATAAAAATCGACGTTTTGGTGGCAAATCTGCCACCGTTGTCAAGATAAATTGAAAACAAATAATAAAAATGAAAATAAACTATTATTGAGGTTTTAAATTTTAAAATTTTAATCTTTTTATTAGGATATTCTGAAATCTCTTTTGATTGATTGTCAAACAAACATATTTGACATTTAGTGTTAAAGAGATTTCAGAATATCTTATAAAAAGATTAAAATTTTAAAATTTAGAACCTTAATAATAGTTAATTTATTTTTATTTTTCTTATTTGTATCCAATTTATCTTGACAACGGTGGCAGATTTGCCACGGAATCGTCGATTTTTAATTAACTTTTACTTGTTTTTTTGTTTTTGTTTTTAGTACTTTTAATTTCATTTTTGGCGTGTACCCAAATAATTACCATCCATTTAACAACAATATGGTTACAAATAATTCTTCTACCAAATTTATTCTTGTTGGATTAAGTTTAAGTGACTTCTCGCCGAAAATTGTGTTTGGCAGTAAATATGGATTTTCTATATGTTTCACTGAAGATCAATGGAAACATTTTCTGGGATATCAAGGAGTAATGGCATATAATCAAGTGCCTATCCTAAAAATGGCAAATGATAAGGGGCACCATGTGTGTTTAGCCATAGATTCTATAGATAAATTATGGGAAGTGCAATCACTGGTGGATTATCGGATTGAAGTTCTTAAGAGAAAAAATTTGATATTTATTTTAATTTATTTCAAGGAATTTTAAACCAGTCAGGTGACTTATACACTAACATATATAAAGTTATTAATTCAATGCAAAACCCAAATAGTGAGAAAACATCAACAATGTATGAGATGTTAATAATTTATCCCATTGAGTTGGAATCAAAACTAAGAAAATACGTGTCGAAAAAGAGATACTATGAAGAAGTCGATAACCATCAATGAAAAGGCAAATTCCATTTCTTTGATAGTTAAGTGGAGTTTTGCATATAGACAGGCGAGAAAAGTGAAAATCAAAAATTTGATTTTTGACAGACTTAGATTTAAGAACAGAATTGAACAATGTGAAAATATTTTTAAGGAAAGTCATAGAAATAAAATATATTTTGAAAGATATAATGTAATAACTTGATTTTTAAAATGAATAAAAAACAATAATAGTAAAAATAGTTTTTATACCTCAATTTCTTCAACCAAATATACATTTGGATATTTGACCTTTTGCAGCTCTTCTGCATAAAAACCTCCTTTAATATTTTGATTTTGAATATTTTTTAAGAGATAGGTTGTTTGATTTGTAACCTGTACTTTTCTTATGTAAAATATTTCAGTAGACCAATTTGGAGTATATCCTTTAGTAAATGTTTCCCTATTTTTTGAAATTCTCATTTAATTTAAATTTTACATTGTAAAATCAAATATTTTTTGTTGGTAAAATATTTTAATAATATTAATTTAACATTTTTGCTGTTAACTTCGGATGGTTTTATTCCTATAGTGGAATATTCTGCATTATTGTATTTGGTTACAATTAATGGTAATATATTTAACCACTTGTAGCTTCTTTGATTACTAAAATGCTTCCCCATTATATTTTTTAAAGTACGATTAAGTTGCTCCACTGTGCTAGCTTTTAGATTTGAATAACTGGTATAGTGATTTATTTTAAAACCCGTCATGAGTTGTACAAATTCCTTTTTGTAAAATTCTTTTCCCAAATCAGTTTGCAAATTTTTTGGGGGTTTTGTTTGATTTAATATTATTTTTAATGCTAACATTGCATCCTTAGCTTTTTTGCTTTTAAGCGGTTGGGTCCAAGCATACTTGGAAAGGGTATTAATAACCACTAAAATATATCGATACCCTTTATTAAATTTGGCATATGGTTGCATTTCAACAAGATCCGCCTGCCACAAATCATTTCTTTAACAATCACTTTTCTTCTTTTGTAATTTTCTCTAGCAGATTTGTGTAATTCGTTTACCACTTGTTCCTTTATACTTTAACTCATGATATTTTTCAAGTACTAATAAAGCATTTCTTATATAGTCTTAAAATTTGCGATTTATTTAGTTCTTTAATTTTTGAATTTATTTCATTCGGCTTTATATTAAGTTTATCTTTTAAATTTATGGTTGCCTTAGTAAGTCCATCTTTATTTCTTTTAATGTTAGGGTAAATTCTTTTTTGTTGTTGTTTTATTTAGTAGTTCCCTAATGTTTTTTATTTCTTTCAATGATTTTTCTACATTAATTTTTAAATTAAGCTTTTTTTCAAATTTGCTGTTGTTTTAGTAAGTTTTTCTTTTATTTCTTTTATTGTTATGTTTAATTCTTCCATTGTTGTTGTTTTACCAAGTAGTTCTTTAATAGGTTTTATTTCTTTTAATAATTTTTGCTCTAACTTTATTAAACTAAATTTAATATTACAGTATTTATGGATTTTATTTCGTTAAATACTTACTAGCTGTGAACGAATTAATTCTAATAAAAGCTGAAAATATCGTCATATTATTGCTGACCTTTTTTCCGCCGATGAAGCCCTAGAAAGCATAGTCCGGAAGGGGGAGAGTGGTGGATTGGACCTGAAGGGACCAAAAACAAGAAAAAAATAGAAATAGAATAGAAACCTAACATCAGCCTGGCGCCCTAAAATACTATATATTGCCACTACAACCACAGTACCTGCTAATTTAAAACCCATTGGAAGAACTTGGGAGAAAGTATAATATTACGACACAGATTCTTTAATTTACGTTTCCCCGATCTAATGATTTTATATATTTATTAATTCAATACCAAACGTATAGCAAACCATAAGCAAACGCTACAACACTCGGGCGCGAACTGTATCATTCAAGAGACAGGCTCATTAATGTCACGTAAGTAGTATTTTAATATTATTAATTATAATGGGTGTTACAGAATGTTGTTAAGGATTTTTAAGGGCAGATTTGACATCCGCAAATATTGTGGACGTTTACCCTTGAAATATTATACGAATTCTTTCCAAATTTAACAAAGTATATATGGACATTAGACAAGAGTTTTCTGTAAACCCTTGAGTTTTTTTAACAATTTATATATTATATATGTAATATAAAAATAATAAAATGGTAAGTAAATTTAAATTTTCAATAATTAAATAGGGTAATACTTAGCCCTAACATTATAAAATATATAATTATATTTGAATATTTTATTTGATAAGTAGAATTACATTGATTCCACCAAAAATTCGTTATAACTTTTGTAACTCCATCTTGCTTTACAAAAGAATAATTAGATAATAAAAAAACCTCTGTAAAAAAATCTGTATGAATCAAAAGGTAAAACTGTACCCGGCTGATATGGGGAATTTAGAGCCACAGCACATAAGACATATGGATTGGATCCTGCACATGCGTATACTCTACCGGGTTACGCGTGGAGTTGTATGACTTAATAATATATACAAAAACTTGAGCTGTTGACTGATTACGAGATGATTACCTTTATTGAAAATGGTATCAGAGGAGGCTTAAGTCAGTGCCAATAATAAATATATGCCGAACTATGATAGTACTAAAGATGACGTATATTTAAAGTACTTTGATATTAATAATCAATATGGGTGGGCGATGTCACAAAAACTGCCGTATGGTGGCTTTAAATGGGTATAACAATATTTCTATCAATGTTTATGGGTTAGAAAATGTTTTTGAAAACGGTAAAAATAGCGTTGAAGTTGTTTGTCCTTTATACTTAACCAAATCTCGAAAACCAAAACATGTTAACTTGTTATTAATCAGTGATAATTATGAAAATACTCAGTACTGCTTAATTGTTTTAAAAACCGACCGGTTTGGAGAACCGACCTGTTTAAAAACCGACCGGTTTAGGAAACCGCCCTGTTTAAAAAACCGACCTGTTTAAGAAACCGACCTGTTTAAGAAACCGTCCTGTTTAAAAAACCGCCCGGTTTAAGAAAACCGACCTGTTTAAGAAACCGACCGGCTCAGAGAACCGACCTGTTTAAGAAACCGACCTGTTTAAGAAACCGACCTGTTTAAGAAATCGATCTGTTTAAGAAACCGACTTGTTTAGGAAACCGCTACCTGTTACACAAACACTTGAATTGCTAACCGATTATGAAATGATAACGTTTATAGAAAAGGGCCTTAGAGGCGGATTAAGCCAGTGCCAATAATAAATATATGCCGAACTATGATAGTACTAAAGATGACGTATATTTAAAGTATTTTGATATAAACAATCAATATGGTTGGGTGATGTCGCAAAAACTGCCGTATGGTACCTACCGTATTTGAGAAAAACAGTGCCGTATTTTAGAGAAAATACAGCCCTGTAAACCAGAACTAACCAGAAAAAGGACTTTCCATCAGGAAAATGTACAAAGAAAAAGAAATTGAAAAGCAACGATTAATTAAACAACTGTTAGAGTTAGGACTAAATAAAAAGCTGAATTACAAAGAGAATCAATTGTAAAACTTATTAGTCTCTTGTAATTTAAGAATTAGTAGAATAAATAATGTACGTTAAAATAAATATTGTTCCAAAACACCTCGTATAAAAACACGTGTCTTCGTTTTTATACCTTTATTAACAATGGAACGTAACTATGGTTACAACAACGACAAAATCTACTCTTGTCAATGTCTCGAAGTTTACAACACAAAAGTCGAATTTATACTGACTGATCGGAGGTCTCCCGTCGCCCTTTTATAGTATGGTGGAAGAGTAAAGAATGATCTAGAATCTTCGAGAAATATCGTGAAAATTCCATAGTACAGGATGACATAGAAGTTCTTAATGGATAATTCGGGCGTTTTCGGAAACCTTCGAAAGTGATGAAAGAACTTGGAAAAATTAAGGTAAATTATTTAAATAAATAAACAAACTAAATTAAATGATCCTAACTCTCTAAAATTCTATATCTTAAACACATTTTTTGAAAGTCTGTAACAATATATTGTTTTCTTGCCGAAATTTCCCCTGTCCATATCAGACCTAGTCCATTATCTTTAACAAAATTCCCATATAAACGCTATGAGATTTTGTCCAATATATACTTAATTGTCCATAGGTTACTTCTTTGTCCATGTTTGACTACAAAATTTACATGTGTTTAAATAACATTTCCAAGATCCTATAGAGCGAATATTGAACTCTTTTGCCAGTAAGTGTTAAAAAATATAAGTAAGTATTTATTTTAAGTGGTTTATAAAAAAATATATGTAAGTATTTATTTTAATCTAAATAGTTATGTGGCTAAAAGAGCGGTTGACGTAGAGGGAACACAAATACACCGAGAGATGTCAACTTTACGACGTGTACATCGAGCTGATCAGGAGCGTTAACAAGTCCATCGACTTTCAAAATACCGTTAAAACGGCTACCAACCAGACCAGGATGTTTGACCACCAGTTTATTTTGAATCATATTTTTAACCGAGACAGACTTGACACCTGAACTGATAATGAAAGGTACTAAAAAAGAACCCAAAAATGATATATTTAATATGCAAAAAGAGATAGTTGACTACTGCATATCAGATGTGGAGATTCTGATTCAAGCCTGTTTAAAATTTAGGAATTTGTTAATACAAGAAGGAAACGTCTGTCCTTAAGCAATTTAGGAACCGAATTGCAACATACCGACTATCTTCGAGGGAGGAACCCACCAACATTAGGGAGACTTACAGAACACCTTTTTTTTATAGTCTTATTATGCGGTTAAACACCCGGATGTTTATCAAATTGTTAAGCAGGACTGTCATAGTGCATTTTGACACTAGCGACTTCGCCTCCGACAGGCACCGGACGCATACCGGACAGACACCGGACGATTACTGGACAGACACCGGACGCATACCGGACAGACACCGGACGCATACCGACAGACACCATACAATATTCATCGATTCCAGCATCTGAAAGTCGGTGTGGATCTTTCGGTCGCTCCTTCCTACAGAAAAAGAGATGACTGCTGTTAACAACTTCGAATGTCGTCCTCTCCGAAGCCTCTACAATTACGAGTGCTTGCAAAAAGATCTTAGAAGAATCACCGCGCGAATAACAGCATAGCAATTATTCCTAGAAACGACTATCGTTGAAGGGACACCAAAGAAAATAAACATTACACATACCGCCTTAGATCTTCTATACCTTCCTCAATTCATTTACCAGAGTAATTCTTCTGATTGAATACTGGTACCTTTGAGCTTGGAGTTACGTCGATTAGACCCCTAAAATGTTATAAATTTGGCAGAAACGATTTTAAGATTTCACGCAAACTCTTAGTAGAACCGCAGATGCATCAAAGACCAATGCAGAGTATAGGACCACCAGAGCAACAGTTGCATTATATACCACTGCAACAACAAACCATTTATGCCACAACCCCTACCACGAATCAACTGTTAACTAAATTGAAAGATTCCAAAGTTTTAGGTTTTTAGCGTTTACTGAAATGCAAATTCAGAAAGGGAAATATTAGAAAAAAACAATAGATTATGAGAGCTTTAAAGAGGATGAAAGTAAATTAATAGCCAGACACACAAAACAGTAATAGTATTACAGTCCGTTACCAGACACCATCAGGACACCAGTAGGAGACCATTAGAACAAAGACCGGAAATACTGTTTTATTCTTCACCTGTCTCTAAAGAAGTTTTGGTTGACCCCTACTATCATGGGTTCTTTCAGAGTAAACCTTCCCATAGAGCTGAGATGATAGAAAAAAACATGATAACTGGTTACAGGATAATCCATACAATGGTAAAAGTAGATCCAAACCTAGTTCCTACATCATGTATCTGGACGCTACCCCCTTATAGAATCATACAAATATAACGGGCGATAACTTTAAAGTCTGGCTTAGGGTGATAATAACCTAAGCAACTTATCACATTTATTTTAGTATTATCCCATTTATTTTAGTATTAGTCAAGCAGTCAACGTAGCAATGCGTCAGTCTGGTATTCAATATTAGTAAAAAACTCCAGATCAAGCAGTTGTTTTTTTACAGTATCGGGTCTGGTTATAGTACTGTGGAATATTTAATATACATTTTTTGTGAATTTTGAACTTTATTTGACTCCAATCTAGAAGACTTATATAATAATTTTTGTGCTATTTTAACAACGAAGGCTTAGTGAGTTATAAATATAAAGGACAATACGAAGAGGCTTACAACCGTTCCTTCTCCCGAAAAGATCATCTTAAACGCCATGGTGCTTGCCGCATAGCAGTCAAAGTCTGCGAAGTGTTTGGAGCTTTTCGGACGCTTTCTCTTATTTATTTATTTATTTATTACAAGCCCAACAGGCAACCATTAACAGGGCTACAAATATAACTATAATATAAACTATATAAAATTAAATAATACAATACAGAAAATAATTTCAAAGCAAAATAGAAACTTAATATAACTTTAAGACTAAAATCTCATACCCAAAGATGTTCTATGCATACTTGAACAAACACTCTATAATTCATAGAAAAATCACAGTGATATGCAATGCCATTGTATAAGGAGCACATTCTTTGAATTGGTGACATATACAATGCATTAGTACTGGGCGATGGCAAATAAAAATATCTACTGTTCCTACTTGCAATCCTCGGGATCGCGAAATTAATTTTACCTAACAGAGATGGACAGACGATGGCCCCATTAATTAATTTATATAAAAATACCGTGCTATGAAGATTTCTTCTTTTCTCTAAACTTTCCATACTGAATCTTCGTCGCAAAAGGCCATCATCTATTCCCCTCTGAGGGTAAGTGCCTTCTTCTTTTAAAACCAAATATTTTAAAAACTTTCTCTTTGGATTCGTTCCACTGCTCTCACATATTTATCATAATATGGTGACCAAACTACCGATGCATATTCAAGTTTTGTTCTAACCAATGAAAAATAAAGTCTTTTTAAAGCATCAATGTTATTAAAAGATTGACAATTTCTGAAAATTAAGCCGAACATTTGTAAAGATTCTGAGACAATCTTATTAACATGCAAATCAAAACATAATTTTGAATCTAATACAACCCCCAAGTCTCTTGTATTACTAACTCTGGTCAATTTAATTTCACCAATATAATAATTGTAGTAAGCAGCATTAATCTTTTTAGTGAAAGTCATAACTGAGCACTTCCTGCAGTCAAAAGAGATGACGGAGATCCCAACCGTCTAAGAAGGCTAGACTTGACCTCTAAGAGGGTAATATGTCTTATAAATTATTTCTTAGCATTTGCAATGGCCGTCGCTGCCAAGACCGACACATCTTGTACACGCGCTTGCTGATCTTCACAGAGAAATAGACCAAACCTTTCTTCAAAATAAAAAATATGTTTCAAATTCTACAAACGATAAAGAACTTTATAAAATTCAGTTGGAACATTTAAAACGGCATTATACAACCTTTTAAACTTGTTGTTGCCAGACATGATCGTGGACTATGCATTGTGCTTGTTACCCAGAATTATATAATTAAATCCTAATAAAAAATTTAAAAAATATATTGGAAAATTGTTTGGTGAACACCGTTTTAAATCGGGTGACTTTATGCTTAAGTTGGATTGTGACAAAAAAATTCAATAAATATTATGAATTTATTAATATATTAAGTTTCAGAGTTATCGCCTGACACAATTGTGGACTATTCGTAGTTCTTGTACTTACATCATACTACCAACTTTTTTCAAAATAAAACAAAATATATTATTCATTATCAAAATTTGCGTCAATGTTCAGAACATGGCCTTAAGCTAACCAAAATTCATCGCGTACTAAGGAGGTACGAGCATGTCAAAGCAAAGGCCATATATGAAAATGTATTATTGTTTCGATCAATCTCCTTAGTTAAAAAATATATTGACTTAAACACAACATATAAAGCTCAAAACAAGTTTGAAAAAAACTTTTATATATATATATATATATATATATATATATATATATATATATATATATATATATATATATATATATATATATATATATATATATATATATATATATATATATTTTATATATTTTTCCAAATACCTAGATTCGAAAAACAAAATAATTTATCCATTAACATTTATAGGCTTCAAAATTGGGTAAAAAAGTCCTATCGCATATTCTAGCTAATAAAAAAACTTGACTGCCTGACAAAAAAGTGACAAAAACCTTTCTTTTCTCAATGTTGTAAAAATGACAACTAGCATTCCTTAACGGCATCCCGTCTTTTCTGCTGTTATCATGGTGATTTCTTCCATCGTCTTCTTTTACAACACCTGGACACAAAGTTTTTGTCAAAGATGAATCGTTGATGTCAAACAGAAAGGTATTGTAAAGTATAAATATACTAAGGGTCGGAGTGTTATTTTTAAAGGGGTTGGTGGGCCAAAGAAAATTAATTTGTTATATGACTACAACATTATAACGTTATCACATCTTTAACGTCTGCTTTTGTTTGTAAATATTTTTGTGAAACATGTCATGTGCCGTATGATCATAAAAATAACCATAGATGTACAGAAAAATGTCCTGGTTGTGAACAATCTCCCCCTTGCTCCGTAGAAAAGAAAATATTATGTGACAGCTGTAACAGGTGGTTTAGAGGACAAGAGTGCTTTGATAACCATAACATAAGGTACATGATGTATGTAGCAGGATAGCTGTTAGCCTTCCTGTTTAAAAATTCCTCCTCCAATTAATATTGCAAACTTCAAAAAGTATATAAAAAATATTTTATTATTGGTAGTCCAATTACCTGGTACAAAACTCACAGGTTAGTTTCCTTTTAATTCAACCACCCCGTTCTTCCGAAAAAAATGAACCAAAAATTAATGTTTGTTTTATGCCATCGTTGCGGACAAGAGTTAAATCAGGACGAATGCACTCATACCGACGGGGAAAGAGCCTTTACAGGTACGAGGGTTCTGGACGAAGTATATGAAATTTGAAAATATAAAACTTTGTAACAATCCCCCGAACAGAAGGGTATTTTTACCGCTATGATGAACAAGTTTATAAAAATTAAACAGGAAGCTTCGGGGTGGCCTCAAAATTGCGAGACAGAGGAGGAGAGGAACAAATACATCGAAGAGTTTTTGGAGAGAGAAGATGTCAAGTTAGAATTTAGCGCTATTCTATACAATCCAGGATTAATATCTTTAGCAAAATTAATATTAAACTCTTTTTGGGGTAAATTTGGCCAACTCAAGCAAAACACCAAAACGGAAATTGTTCGTACTGTTTTATATTCAAATTATTTAAAATCGATATCTCGTCTCATTTTATGTATACCATTTTTTACAGAGCCTCCCCTACCCTAGGACTGTGAAATTAAAATAAAAGTTGTAAAAAAATATAATATAGAATTATTTGTGTTTTGTTTGCTCATACGGTCACTTTTTTTTGTTAAAATTCTTACCTAATAAAAAAGAAGTTTTTAGAAAATCAAGAATAATTTTCTGAAACTTTTTTTTAATTTGTAAAATTTAAAAAGAAATCATTTTTATATGACCAACGTTCTAATGTAAATGTCTCTTTGTATTATCTATATATATATATATATATATATATATATATATATATATATATATATATATATATATATGTATATATATATATATATATATATATATATATATATATATATATATATATATATATATATATATATATATATATATATATATATATATATATTATTTATCTTGTCAATACAAGAGTGAAGCAAATTCAAAACAAAAATAAGGTATGCCGATTCGTCGAGGAAAGAAGAGTGCTAAATAGTCCAGAAACAGTTCAAATATTATACCAAATTGTTAATTACGTATTGTAAAAATATCAACATTTAAAAAATCTGCAAATAGGGACACTCAAAGGATACACAGAACCTTACTAACTATTTTGTTGGGATGGTAGGTTGGATGACTTTATATACAAGACCATATTAGCATATACCTTCTTATAAATATTTAAAAAACTTAAAATAACACAAAAAAATGTAAAATAGCCCTAAAAATGTCCTCATATAACGGACGTAGAGATTTTCAAAAAGATATAACCCTTGAACTGTATCAAAATACAAGAACTACTGTCCCCGAAACAGATTGTGCTTTTTTAAAACTATTTAAGGGATTTCAAAATTACTGTTTAAACTAACGTTAGGATTTTAAGAAAATTAAAAAATTATTTAAGTTTTTTATAGCCGTAGGGCACTGAATCATAATCGTCGAAAAATTTTGGTTTGGTTGATGTAATTTTATAATGTTTAGTCTCTTCCCTACTGAGCAGTTCGTGAACACCTGTACGTCTAATATTAGGACTTACTATGCTGACGGGAGTTGTTTCTATATCGGAAATAATCATGTTTTTAATGACTTCAAAATTGACTAACTGTGAAGCAGAATAGTTTAATTTTATCCCTTTGATTTTACAAACGATATTTTCCTCACCTTCACTAGTCGTAGTCTTGTATGCATAATTTTTTGGCCCACCAGAGGTAAATTCCGTAATATTACCAGGCTTTAATTCATCAGTCAGGTCTCCAATAAATGATCCTGGTAGGGGTTTAACTTCACCTTCACGACTACAAAATATAACCGAGTCTGTGTCATAGTAGAGAACACGGTTTTGCAGTAAATCCAGATAGCTGTATAATTTTAAGCGAGCCTGTGCCGTGACAAATGCTGCTATTGCTACATTTACAGTGGCCAGAGGTTCATAAAACTTCTCTTTTTCAACATAACTTAGCAAAAGGATTTCCTCATTTACTGGCAATAAATAATTAATTTCCAGCACAGGATTAGATAGCATTTCAAAAAATTCTTTTGTCTCTCTTATAATTTTAGTTTTTTCCTTACGTTCCAATTCGCCAAATTTACCCCAAAACGAATTTAAAATTAATTTTGCCAATGATCTAAGCGCTGGATTAACCTTTATGTTATTAACATCTAACTGAATACCTTCTCGTTCAAAAAACTCCTCAATATATTTTACTTTTGCCTCTTCCTCCCCTGACAATCTGATGGCCACCCGCTAGCTTCTTGTTTAATTTTTAAAAATGTATTCATCATTTCAACAAAAAGTCCACCGGTTTTAGTTTCTTTATCATATACAGCTATCTGATAATGCCATATCTCGATAATTTCAATGATCTGATATCCTTTTTCCACAGCTTTTACCACCTCCTCTATCACCCAAGTTCCTGTTAATGTACGTTCTTTAACGGAATGCGGACACTCACCCTGATTTAACTCCTGTCCACATGTCCGACAAAGTACAAACATTAACTATTTATTCATTTTGAGAGGAAGGACGGGGTGGTACAAGTCTTGTGGAGGCAATATACGACACTTTATCAGACCATCGATATTATTTAAATCTATGGCATTACAGGCTTCTCCGATAATAACTTTAGGGTGTTCAATCGGGAACTTGCCGTACTTACACACCCATGGGTAAAGGGAGCAAACGTCCAAATATTTGATTTTTCCCCCTCTGTAGCCTTGCAATAAGTACGGCAATTCCCCGTTCGTCCAACATAAAATGCGTCGCGGGCAATAAGAGATGTGTGCAAAAGAAGAGGGTGATTTTCGACAAAGACTCTCATTTCCTGATTACCTTTAAGTTCCCTCACAAAATCGCACTCCCATTTTTCAATCACCTCATAGCCAAGATTTTGTAAAACCTCGTTCTTATAAACGGTAGCCTCATATCTGCTCTCAAAAGTATCCAAAGGATTGGCCTTATTTAGAGGTTTATCTCTGTTGTTAGGATAGCAATGAGTGCAGGCATGGAAAAAACAGCCATTAAATTCAAACACTTGGTTTGTCTGCTCACAAAAGCCGTCCACTCTGAAACCTCCAAGAATAACCTCTCGGCCTTTGGCAGCATGAGTTATATTAATTCCCCTCTGATGTTCCTCGAAAATTAGCCATTTGACGGCAATCTTCGATTGGTTATCCCTCCAACAATAACCATTTCGAGGTATATTTGCGATGGTATCCGGCTTCAGATAATTTCGCCGGAAAATTTTATTGCATGCCCCCGGTATTGTACAGCTTTCAGAAAAGGGACAAACATTCGAAGTTTCCAACATTAGCTCTCGGAATCTTAAACAGGCAGCTGTCAATATTTCAACGTCCGAAACACAGTATTCCACCAAGTCTCGTTGAAAATTGAATTCAACCTGTTTATTTTCCCGATACCAAGTGAGAAAATTATCTCGGGCCTCTACCATCATTGAATCGGGATCATAAAACGAAATAGACGGTAAAGGTCCAATATAATTTTCGTTTTCTTTCGATTGAAAAGGTGAGGAAAATACCCCTTTTTAAAGTTTTCGCCCAACCCAAAACTTTTGGGTAATTGACTTAAAGCCATAGGCATAAAATTAATCGAATCTAAAAACTTGACGTTCCCCAAAGTCGTTGGTAAAATTTGGGTTCCCCTTAATATTACTTCGGGCGTCAAGTCGGTTTGACGAAGTAAATACGTCAGCACAAATTGTAAGTCAAACCCTGATCCGTAATGTGAGAAAACTATTACATGTTTAAAGCACTCCCTCTTTTTAAAATTTTTAAGTTCTTCAATAGGGTTTTCCCTCAATACCTCCAAATTAAGACCGCATTTAAAACAAAAGGTCTTATTAGCAGCAATACAAATATCACATGCTGTTTTGAAAACACAGAGGTTAGGTTCATGCAAACGCGAACCATCTTCCAATACTTTTTCCTGACGCGTTTCCAAATCGAAAAATAGATATAATGTATCACTAAGAACAGGTTTCTTTTTATCAACCTGCATATAACATAAATGGTCGTTAGCTTGAAACTGTTTACAAGTTGAACAGAATACCTTCCCACATTGATGTACTCTGTTCGACCTGTATCCTTTTCTACAGTCCGTATAAAATTTCACCACATCGCAAACAGTTGAAGTTTCAAAAGAACCTGCCCTTTTGTGATTTTTGAAACAAGTATCACTGTTAAAGTTTCTGTTACACTCAGGATAAGGCCTTCTTTCCATCCGTTCACAATGTGGTGATCCATAACAAAGGGCACACCGTTTCAGACAGCTGTGATCATTTTTATTATTTTGAGGAATGTGACATTCCTCGCAATAATAGTGACCACAAAAGTTGCTGTCAATGAGGTCACTACACCGTAGTGCCCCTCATGATGGAGCAGATTTAACTTTTGGGCTGAAACGCTGTCTTCCTCAAAAATTAAATCTCTACCTTTCGACCCATACTTGTATACCACAATTTTAAAATCCTTTAAATAGTTTTGGAACAAGTAAAACTCCTCGATCCCACATCCCGTCTCGGGAACAGTAACCCCTGCCAACCGACACAGTTCCTCAGCTTTATCTTTCTGGAAATTCCACCGCCCATCTTTGATCCTAATATAATTAGGACTACTTTCCGCAAATGCTATCGCTACAACAATCGCCCGGGCTAAGCATAGATTATCACTATTATTAATTAAAACTATACCTTTACGTTTCCGGCATTCTTCTTGAAACGTGTTGAATTTTGAGCTTGTGGCTCTACCGGATCCCGTTGGAAGTCGAATGGAGGTAACCGTCAACGAGAAGGTTTCAGTATCCAAACCTAAAAGGGTAAAATATTTAAAAGTTTCATAATGTTTTTAACTAAAATTTAATTGAAAAAAATCATTTAAAATTTAACGCAATTCTGTAAAAAATATTTTCATATTTACAAACCTACCCTGTATTTAATTTTGGATGGAGTATTTAACACATTACCCCTGTAAAAAACGTTTAAGTCAAAAATAACTTTTCCCAATTTAAAAAAATCAAAATAACCTAAAGACAAATAACTTTAAAATCTCTATGAAAAAAAACTGTAAAAAATTATTTTGTTCATTTATTCAACAGTAACCAAAATATTGAACCATATGGAAAACTAATCAAATTTTAAATTATTTTTTGAAAAGACTTAAGAAATATTTTGTTAGTTAAAATATCGCCCTGTATAAAAAATAAGTATAATATTTTAGATTTATTGTTAGTAAAAATTACCTGTAGAATTGCTCTGGTATATTCCCTGGAGAAGTTCCAAAATATCTTCTACTTTCACCTTCTCAGCCGGTTGGAAAGCCTTCCATCCTTGTCCCCTGGCAAACTCCTTAGCTCGGAAAGTAAACCCTACCAAGTCAGTGGGTGCCAAATGAGCCGTTGTTCCTGTGATCATGGAAGTTAGGGCGGTTTTTACCCACTGAACGGGTTCTTTTCCTTTAGGTATAGAGTTAATCTTGAATGATACAGTTCTGGCCAGAGTACTGAATCGAGGATAATAGGAACTTTTCTCAGACAAAATGGTGTAGTGAGTCATCTAAAAATGTATATTAACATATAGTTCAACAGTAAACATTCATTCAGAAGTTAACCTCCGAAGAGAGTAATCATGGAAACCTATGATATTGTAAGAGAAACCGTTCAAAACACAAAAAAATTTAACCTTATTAAGCGCAAATTGGAGTTTAAACTAAGACCTATCCCGGAAAATATGGAACCCGTAGGATGGATAAAAAATGCTATTAAACAGGTTACTAATCATGTAATAGAAGGACTGAAACCTACAGATAAAGTTGGATTTACATTCTGTTCAAAAGATATTCAAAAAGGCATAGGATACGTTCGTTTACAGCCAGCTCCCGATGTTACTTTTGACACTTTATGGTCATTAATAAGCGCCGTTTACCAGTCAAATTCAACCGGACTAAACAGTGAAACATTTTGTCTTGAAGCTACTATTGTAAAAAACCCTGACAAAAATGTAGAAATTTAATAAATTTTGTAATATATCTTTTTTAATAAAAAAGTAAAAAAATAACTGTTTTTTTAGTATATCACCCAAGGCAGATATTAAAATATAATAATAAAAAAGAATATTAAACCCTGTATAATATATTTAAAAAACCCTACACCCAAAATAATTTGTGTCTCATATTTAACAAACACTTGAAAACCAAAGGCAGATACTGAGTTCAAACTAAAAATAGCTTTACTCAACATAATTCCCTGTATAAACAAGTAAAAGTATAACCCAGGTAAAAAGTATCTTTCTGTAAAAAAGTCATGTTAAAAAAACAATAATTCCCCTACAAATTACTCTTGAATATAAATTAAAAATAGATAAATAGAAATCGACAACCTTTTGAAGTTTTTTCATAAAAATTTAACCCTAAGTTAAACTAAAAATAGCTTTACTTTGTATAAGGCCCTTAAAGAAAAATTAAAAATAATTCAATGACCTTTTTTGAAGTGTTTTTTTTCAAAAAAATTTTATCCCTAAGTTAAAAAAACATAAAAATAACACTACATTTTAACGAACCTGTATAAAATTTAAAATATATAAAAATTTATAACCATAGGTTAAACTAAAAATAGCTTTACTCTGTAAAATACCCAGTATAAAACTGAAAATATTTATTTTCCTGTATATTATTTTGTAAAAAAGAGCAAAAGTTTTTAGAAAATTTACTTCTAAGTTAAATTAAAAAATTTTAAGCTTTACTCCGTATAAGGTTCTGTATAAAAAGAAAACTGAAAAACCATTGCCCTGTATAAGGCCCTTGAACAAAAATTAAAAAAAAATAAATCATTGCCCTTTTTTTGAAGTTTTTATAAAAATTTTTACCCTAAGATAAACTAAAAATAACTTTACTCTATAGGACTAGTATAAAAAAACTGAAAAAACCATTTTCCCTTTGTATTAGCTCCGAACAAAAATTAAAAAATAAATCAATGACCTTTTTTTCATAAAATTTTTAACCCTAAGGTAAATTAAAAATTGCTTTACCCTATAAAAAATACCCTGTATAGAACTGAAAACATTTATTTCCCTGTATAATATTTTGTAAAAAGATACCCCTAAGTATAAGGCCCTTAAACAAAAATTAAAAAAAATAAATTAATGACATTTTTTTTCATAAAATTTTCAACCCTAAGGCAAATTAAAAAAACAGCTTTACTCTGTAAAATACCCTGTATAGAACTGAAAACATTTATTTCCCTGTATAATATTTTGTAAAAACATACCCCTAAGTTAAACTAAAAAATTGCTTTACTCTATAAAAATACCCTGTATAGAACTGAAAACAGTTATTTTCCTGTATAATATTTTGTAAAAAGATACGTAAGGCCCTTAAACGAAAATTAATAGTTATTTATTAGATAAGTGAGTTATATTACATATAAGTCACGCAAGAAAAGTTTAACTCTCGAGCCCGAAGGGCGAGAGAGGTAATTTTCTTAAGTGACTTATATGTAATAACTCACGTGTCTAATACAAAATTTTATCCAACACTTTCGTATAAATCGTTTTTAATATCGAAAATAATTTGAAAACGTCATCCATTATTTGTTACTTGTCATTGTCAACACCAGCAACAAAATTTTGTATTTTTGGAAAGCAAGCTTGTTTGGTTGTAATGCATTTTGTTGGTAACTACGGGTTTGTTTAGTAAACAACTTTGTAGACAAACATAAAAATGCTTTGCGAAATGGAAAATTGTGAAGTTCCTGCGGAAATTTTGGAAGAAGCTGCGGTAGCGACATGCAGTTTAATTCCAGAGAAGTCAAAACTAACGTACAATAAAGAATTTGAAGATTTTGAAGCATGGAGGAAAAGTCGAGGAGTTGGCACTATAAATGAAGATGTTATTATGGCTTACTTTCTGTTTTTATCGAAAAAAGTTGCTGCCTCATCAATGTGGACCAAGTATTCAATGATAAAAACGACCTTAAAAGTATATAAGAACGTGGATATAGGGAGGTATGGAAAAGTTGTCGCTTATTTGAAGAGCAATTCAAGAAATTTCAAACCGAAAAAGGCAAAAATTCTGGAGAGGCAATACATCGAAAAATTTTTGGCTGAGGCACCTGACGACGAGCACTTAATGTCAAAGGTATGAATTTACTTTAGTTTCTGGTATTAAATATTTATCTGTTCGGATTTTTATAGGTTGCATTGATATTGGGAATCGCTGGTGCATGCCGTTGTGACGAACTAACTCGCTTAAGTATTGAAGATATAGTAGATAAAGGCCAGTACATATATGTTTCTATACCTGATACCAAGACGAACAAATCGAGAAGCTTTACAATTTTAAAAGAAGGATTTTTGGTAAATGTGCTTAAATTATTTAGAAAATATGTGTCCCTAAGGCCAGAGAACACGCCTCACAAAAGATTTTTGTCAACTTTCAAAAAGGCAAATGCACTAGGCAATGCGTGGGAATAAATAAAATTTCGAAAATTCCGAGAGTAGTTGCTCATTATTTGCAACTACCTGATGAAATCTTATACAGTGTGTCCAAAATTGGTAGGGAATGTATTGGGATATTGGAAACTAGAAGAGATAGAAAGACGGTTAAATGGGGAAAGTTATAGACCATTTAACCTTTAATTTAATGCGGTTTTGATGACGGCCGTATCTCGTTTGGTTTTTGAGTTATTTTGAAAAAACTAAAAATGTGCATTTTAGAAAAAGTGCTGTAGTTTTTTTATTTCAAATAATTTTTGGAATCCGTAAAAACATTGTTAGGGCAACTTTTTAAGAGGAATACATTCCTGTATTTAGATTTTAATTTTAACGTTTCGGTTTTAAGATATCATCATCAACTTTTGTTTTTCTTATGGCCGTCATTTTGTTTTTTTCTACATTTTCAAAGAGCGTTTTATTCCCTTTAAAATGATGTATAACACTTAATTAAAAAATTTTTGTTTTATGTCAAAAACATTAAAAACCATTTTTTGGTCGAGTTGGCCATGACTGCCTCTAGAAACAATTGCGAAAATGTCGTTGCTAAGACGAAGTTGTCAAATATTCTTATTTAGTTACATATTTTATTGTGTTATTGGAAAATTGTGTTAAACGTATCCACAAAAATGCCGGAAATTTTTCCAAACGAAGAAACATTTGACATGTTAGTTATTTATATTAAAAATCACAGAAATGCGGAGAATGCAGCAAACAATTATTTGGAAAGTTTTCCCGAAAGACATCAACCTGGGATAAAAATGTTCTCCACACTTACTAACAACCTACTTGCATATGGAAGTTTTAAAAACCTCGACCAAAAGAGTATCAAAAAATAATGAAGCTCGAAATAGAAATATTCAAGAATATTTTGCCGATAATCCTACATCTTCTACACGAGTTGCAAACGGCGAACTTAACATTCCGAAGTCAACCATACATCACGTTTTAAAATTATCCCATTATCGCCCATATAAACCCACCCTTGTACAAGGGCTTAATGAGGGTGATTTTCAAAGAAGACTTCAATTTTGCCATTGGTATCGTAAGAAATGTGAAGAAAACCCAATTTTTTTAGAAAAGTTTTATGGACGGACGAAAGTCATTTTACAAATTGTGGCGTATTTAACAAACATAACCACCATTACTGGGCTGTAGAAAATCCCCAATTACGGGAACAACGTAGACTGCAAGTTCGATTTGGCTTTAACGTATGATGCGGAATTTATGGTAATAAAAACATATTAGTTATTATTTTTATTTTTTTTATAATATATTTTTTTAGCAAATCACTTAATTGGGCCTTTTATTTACGAGCAGACACTGAATGGCCAAAGATATCTTGAGATGCTGCAAAACGAAATAATTCCAGCAATTAGGGAAGTAGTTCCACCAAATGATTTTAACAATTTGTGGTTTCAATAAGATGGATGTCCCGCTCACAATTCTAGGGAGGTGCACACATTTTTATCGGAAACTTTTGGTGAGAGAATTATCTCAAACAATGGGCCTGTTCGGTGGCCTGCCAGGTCTCCAGACATCACTCCTTTAGACTTTTATTTATGGGGTTATTTAAAAAATGAAATATATGAATTTGATCCTCCTGAAAATGTACAAGTTCTTGAAGACCGTTTGCGGGATGTCCTATTAAGTATAAACAGAAACACTCTTAACCGCGTTACCAGAACTGTTTTAAAGAAGTGTCAAAAGTGCATTGAAAAAAACGGTGGACATTTTGAACTGTAGCGTTATTTTTTGGCAAAATTATTATTTTTTTATTATTTTATTAATATTTATTAGTTCCCTGGTTGCAACTCATGTAGAAGATATAGGATTATCGGCAAAATATTTTTGAATAATTCTATTTCGATTTTCGGTATTTTCTTGATACTATTTTGGTCGAGGTTTTTCAAAACTTCCATATGCAAGTAAGTTGGTAATGAATGTAAAGAGCATAGTTTTTCTTAGGATTTATATTTTTTTCCAATTGTTAGTGCAAATTAAAAGAAGATAAGTTTGATTTTTGTATTGTTATAGGTTGAGTTAAACACAATAATATAAAAAAGTAAATATACTAATTTTTGGTAGAAAGTACAGCTTTATATTATTATTATTAAATATTTTAATCTGTCATTACAAACAAATTAAATCTCCGTCTTTGTTTGGGTACATAGGCTTTTAAAAATCAAAAATAGTTTTTTAACATAGTTTATTTTTAGGAATCAAATGGCAATTGTTTATAAAGCTATTTTCCTATGCAGTCATGGCCAACTTAGCAAAAAATATTTTTTTCCTTTTTTGACTTTAAACAAAAACATTTTAATAAAGTGTTGCACATCATTTTAAAGGGAAAAAACGCTCTTTAAAAATGTGCAAAAAACAAAATGGCGGCCATAAGAAAAACAAAAGTTGATGATGATATCTTAAAACCGAAACGTTGAAATTAAAATCAAAATGCATGAATGTATTCGTCTTAAAAAGTTGCCCTAACAATGTTTTTACAGATTCCAAAAATTATTTTAAATAAAAAACTACAGCACTTTTTCAAAAACGCACATTTTCAGTTTTTTCAAAATAACTCAAAAACCAAACGAGATACATCCGTCATTAAAACAGCATTAGATTAAGCTTTAAATGGTCTATAACTTTCCCCATTTAACCATCTTTCTATCTCTTATGGTTTCCAATATCCCAATACATTCCCTACCAATTTTGGACACACTGTTAGTGGTCATAGCATGCGGCGTTCTTCAGCGACACTTCTAGTCAACGCTGGGGCCGATATCACCAACCTTAAACGCCATGGCGGGTGGAAGTCTTCTACCGTGGCAGAAGGATATTTAGAAGATTGCATCTCTAACAAGTTTGAGATTGCAAGACGAATACAGGGTGAAGAGCGCACCAAGGCAAGTACTAGTGCTGAAAGACTTCCTGAAGAACACTCCGCACAATGTAACGTTGTCCAAGATAAATCTAATATAACAATTACTGTTAATATAAACACGAATAAATTGTAGTATAATATATTAGTTGTTTTATGTTATTTTTTTAATTGTGAAATGTTGGAAGTAATAAAGAATTAGTATAAGTCACTAGTGAGCTAAAGTCTATAATTCACTATAGTGAGCTAAAGGGTACTTTAGCTCACTAGTGACTTATAGTACACTTTATATCCTCAAAATCTGATCAATTATGTAGATATTATATGTAAGTGTTGGATAAAAAAATATATCAATGACATTTTTGAAGTTTTTTTATAAAACATTTTAACCCTAAGGCAAATTAAAAAACAGCTTTACTCTCAAAAATACCCTGTATAAAAAGCAAAAGTGTTAAAACTGAAAAAAAACACTTTCCTACAAAAAAAAATCCATTAAAATCTCATTTATTTAAATTTAAGTAAAAGAGTTTTTTCATTTTAATCAGGCGTATATAAAAAAATGTTTAAAATAGTCGCCAAAAAATAAAAATAGGTTTAAAAAGAGTTTAGCAAAAACTCCAAAAAAAAAACTAAATATCATTCAACTGAAACAAAAAATTGTTACTTACCGTGAGAAAAAACTCAAAGTCACAACACTAAAAAAAGACTTTTTGCTTTTAGGCGTTAAGGCGTTAAAACAAAATTAACTGGTTTCCCCTTCAGATTGAGCCTTTTATAAAAAAGATAACTTAAACAATAACCGCAATAGTAAGGAGAAAAATATATCGACTAGGTATTTAAATTTAAACGAAACCCGTTTAAAACCTATTAAAATTTAAACACGCAATTTATAATTGCTGTGTTAGCTCATCTCTACTAAGAAACTAGTTCCCAGAAAACTTCAGTTGTAAGTTATCAGTTTAAAACACATTTTATAATTAACCTATGTGGTAGAATGTTTAGATTAGAACGGAAGTTTCTAATCAGAATAACAAACATTGTTTTTTTTATCAACTTCCTTCAGCAAACTAATCTTATAGAAATAATTACGTATTTTTAAAACAAACCTAAAATTTAAATACTTATGTATACCATGTAAAAAACATTTTTGTTTTTTTCCTTATGGCTATGATTTAAGAGGTAAAAATACCGTCATTCAATTAGACTTATTTTTCCCATTCATTAGAACCCAAACATGGCTGACGACCGGAAGTTGGCCCGGGGTGCACACCCTGTTTATTGGTTACCTTAGGTTGACAAGTTACCGACGGTGGTAGGCAGGTTACCGAGCTGTAAAGCTAGTTGCCTAACTTTGGGCGGGTTACCTAACTTGGGCGCTAAGATTTTGCACCTGGGCTTAAACCCTCGGCTTAAGCCCCCGCTTACGCCTCAGGTTTAGGCGCGGAGGGCGCAGTGCCTAACATGTTAGGCAAGTTGATTGGGCGGTAGGCGAGTTGACTAACTTGAGCTAGGTTGCCTAATTTTTACCTGATTCTGATTGGCTCGCCCCGCCACCTTCGAGCATACATCTAGAAACAGCTTCTCGCGCAAGGGGCCCTATGTCTACTACTCCTAAAAGTTTCTACTTCTTGTTTAACTCTTTCATTAATAAGATTCGTGAATTCCTTAAACTTTGCAATCATATCCCTGGTAAGACTTTTTTTCTTCACATTTTTAACTTCTGATTTATCGTTGATTACTGTTTTTAGTTCAGAAAAAATAGAGAAACATTTACTAAAGGATATACTCCAAATTGGTCTACTGAAATATTTCACATAAGAAAAGTACAGGTTATAAAGCAACCAACCTATCTCTTAAAAAATATGCAAAATCAAAATATTGAAGGAGGTTTTTATGCAGAAGAGCTGCAGAAGGTCAAATATCCAGATGTATATTTGGTTGAAAAAATTGAGGTATAAAATAAAACTCTTTTTACTATTATTGTTTTTTATTCATTTTAAAAATCAAGTTATTACATTATATCTTTTAAAATATATTTTATTTCTATGACTTTCCTTTCAAAATATTTTCACATTGTTCAATTCTGTTCTTAAATCTAAGTCTGTTTAAATCAAATTTTTAATTTTCACTTTTTCTCGCCTGTCTATATGCAAAACTCCACTTAACTATCAAACGAATGGAATTTGCCTTTTCATTGATGGTTATCGACTTCTTCATAGTATCTCTTTTTCGACACGTATTTTCTTAGTTTTGATTCCAACTCAATGGAATAAATTATTAACATCTTATACATTGTTGATATATTCTCACTATTTGGGTTTTTCATCGAATAAATAACTTTATATATGTTAGTGTATAAGTCCCCTGACTGGTTTAAAATTCCTTGAAATAAATTAAAATAAATATCAAAATTTTTTCTCTAAAGATCTTCAATATGATAATCCATCAGTGACTTCACTTCCCATAATGTATCTATAGAATTTGAGGCTAAACACACATGGTGTCCCTTATCATTTGCAATTTTTAGGATAGACTTTAGATTATATGTTTTTATATTATAATGTCATATCACTTATCCTAACTGAAGAACTGTTAGCATTATGAGAATAAAAGTAGTTAGCTATTACTACTTGATATCCCAGAAAATGTTTCCATTGATCTTTAGTGAAACATATAGAAAATCCATATTTACTGCCAAACACAATTTTCGGCGAGAAGTCACTTAAACTTAATCCAACAAGAATAAATTTGGTAGAATAATTAATTGAATAATATATTTTAGAATTTAAAACTTTGGACTCACTAACCATATTATTGTTAAATGGATGGTAATTATTTGGGTACACGCCAAAAATGGAATTAAATGTATTAAAAAAAAAACAAAAAAAAAAATAAACAAGTAAAAAGATAATTAAAAATCGACGTGTCGGCGGCAAATCTGCCATCGTTGTCAAGATAAATTGAATACAAATACAAATACAAAAAATTTAATCTTTTTATTAGGATATTTAAAATACTTTAACACTAAATGTCAAATATTAATTATTTGAATTATTTGAATAATATATTTTAGAACTTTTGACTCACTAACCATATTGTTGTTAAATTTATGGTAATTATTTGGGTACACGCCAAAAATGAAATTAAAAGTACTAAAAAAACTAAAAAAATTAAGCAAGTAAAAGATAATTAAAAATCGACGATTCCGTGGCAAATCTGCCACCGTTGTCAAGATAAATTGAATACAAATAAGAAAAATAAAAATAAATTAACTATTATTAAGGTTTTAAATTTTAAAATTTTAATCTTTTTATAAGATATTCTGAAATCTCTTTAACACTAAATGTCAAATATGTTTGTTTGACAATCAATGTCAAAGAGATTTTAGAATATCCTAATAAAAAGATTAAAATTTTAAAATTTAAGACCTTAATAATAGTTTATTTTTATTTTTGTTATTTGTATTCAATTTATCTTGACAATGGTGGCAGATTTGCCATCGAAACGTCGATTTTTAATTATCTTTTACTTGTTTCAATTGTTTTGGTTTTTAGTCCTTTCAGTTTTATTTTTTTTGGCGTGTACCTTAATAATTACCATCCATTAAATGAATCCGCCCAACTACAGAACATATCCTCAATTCATATTGTTGTTGAAATAGCCATCACTAAATATATTATTGGTAGAATAACCATTACTACTTTTTAATTTTGATACATCTTAAGTGTTGTCTATAAATTAAAAAGGGCTCATACTGCGGTGCTAAGAAAAGAAAGAGTCATTTAAATTTAATTAGATAAAGCCTTTTGCAGAAGATATATGTATATTATTATATTTATTTATTATTATTAAGCTATGTCGATATACGTTGTTATTTAAGTTTTTATTTTTATCTTAGTTTTAAGGTTTTAAACATTTTTTTTTTAATTTAAAAAAAAATCTTTAATAAACAAATTTTTAAATTAAACTAGATGGTTATTTCAATAAACTTAGTACACAAAATTTCAAGGTGTTTGTCATTGTGACAAAAAAACAAATTTATTTCCTATTTAGGAAAAATTTAAACAAATAGCTTACTTACTTGTAATAAAAAATACTAAGGTTTATTTATTAAAAAATCGACTTTTTAAAAAAAACACATATAAAGATTTATGGTACATAAATCACAGGTACATAGATGGATAAAATCTATATAAAATATATAAATATATCGATTTATGGTTCTACAAATAGCTACTCGTTATTCTTCACAAAATAGATATATAAAAATATATACAATTAAAAATAATAATTACGTATTTAAAAGGTACAAATTCACAAGTTTTGACACTGCCCACATATCCACAAAGTTTTCTGGTATGTCCGAAAGCCCAACACAATCTAGGTGAAACCACTGTACATCAAGGCTATCATTTTCATATTTTAGCATTACTCTACCATCATCCGGTCCATTAAAAATGCAGCATTTTTGGTGTAAATGTTTCCCTTGTGTAAAATATTTTCCCAAAAGTTCAGGCACCACAACTTGTTAATGAAAATCCCTCCCTTTTGAAAGGGAAATGACTCTACCAGTCATATAATTGCTGCATCATCCTCGAGATCTTTAATTTTTTAAAGAAACTCTATCAATTTATTATTAACTAGTGCAGAAACTTTCCTATTTCAGGTTGTTGTTTACTTTTGTGGCCCGTAGCCTTCTTTAAAGCCATTTTACTAAGCCTTATAATGGGCACTTCAGATACAGAAGGAACAATCCATTGAGCCTATACATCAGTGCATGATGAGGTGGTGGCACATTTTCCTATATGCTAATGCAAAAAGGATGGCAGCAACATGGCTACAAACTTCATACAGTCCTGCCATGCAAGTGCAATGGCCTGAATTAATCGTACCATCTTCCTGACAAATCAGCCAAACTCTCAGGGGAGATTGATCATTCTTTGTGAGTGCTTTACCTAAAAATAAAAAAGATATTGTAAAACACCTTCAACATAGTAACACTTAATATACTAAATGCACATTAAAATACTTTAAATATATTTTACCTTGCCAAGAACAACAACATGATCCCCAATTTTTTTGCTTCACATTTGTGAACAAAGCCAGCCTCAAAATATTTGTAGCCTGTCAGCCTTTTGGCCCTCTGTATGCTTTTAATTATTTTTTTGTATAAAAACTATGGGTTAAAATTAAATAGGAAGCAATATCAAATCCTGTAATTGTAGGAAAATTCACTGAAGAAGCTTCAAAGTATTCAGGAGAAATGTAAACAAATCTTTGCCTTCAATTATTCTAATTTTCTACTTGTATTGAGCCGCAATGTCCGAACTTTCGCGTTCTAACTCTAACAACTATTCACTTTTGGCAACACAAGCCATTTTAAAGTATTTAAAAAAAAGACTTAAGAATAATAAAACAAGCACAAAGGAATACTACCAAACAAGCTAAACAATAAACTGACGAGCCCTTGTGTGCCTACACGCGGCCATTTTTAGTCACGTGTTCTGGGACAGGTCTATTGGAATTCAAATTTTACAATTTTTTTATTTTTTGTTTTTACAACCGTTGTTTTCTTTTTAATTTTTAACAAATTGGGTTTTTTTATGGTAAGTTAATGGTAGGTAATACTTTTATTTTATATACTTTTTTATTTAAATCTGCCGCTTTTATATATTTTTTAGGTAATTGTCTAGAAAGTAGCGGCAACTCGAATTTTGACGAAATTTGGTATACGGGGTTTTTTTGGGGCGCTGATGACGAATCTAAGAATTTTTGCGACAACGTTTTGTTTTCGAGATATTCATCATCACAGTTAAAATTCAAACTATCCTTTTTTTACTAGGTATATTTCCCCTTCTTTTTGCACTAAATTCTTGATATATCACTAAATTGGAACACAATATTTCATTTAACAATAAAAAAACCTTTTTAAAATATTTTTTTATTGATTTTATAATTTCTTGATTAATATAAAAGCTTGGCTTAAAATCAAGTCGCCATGTCTGAAACCATTTTAATCATAGATGTATGCATGGTTGCAGCGTTTTAGGGGTAAAATTTTTGGAATTTAATAAAAAAACGTGTAATAAAGAGGTTTTTAAAGATGTTCATAACATATGTGTCAATTTAGTGTTATATCAAGAAATTTGTGCAAAAACAAGCCGGAATATAGTGAAACTAAGGATAGTTTGAATGGGTCCCGGAGAAAATATCGAAAACAAAATATCGTATTAAATATTATCGAATGACAAAATATCGAAAAAAATATTATCGAATGGAAAAAATATCGAATAGAAAAAATATCAAAATAAAAAATATCGAATGGATAAAATGTCGACTGGAAAAAATATCGAATAAAATAATATCGATTAGAAAAAATAGCGAAAAACTGAATTTATTAAAAACGCATACCTTTTTGGTTAATATTATGTTTGTTATTCGATTTGAAATGTTTTCGATATTTATGATATTTCGAGATTAGATATTTCGATATCTTATTAAAATGCATAATTTATTTTAATTTTTAAGACAACTTTATTAAACGAATTTGTTCAAAGAATTTTATTAAACGAATTTGTTTAAAAACACAGAAACTTATCTAACCTAAGCAATATATTATATAAAAACTAAATTTTGGCTGCTATGCCCTTTAAATAATTTAATAGTAAATCTTCATCCATTGCAACTTCGTCTGTCCAGGACTGCACTACCAATAACAGTCTTTCTTGTTTGTTTTTGTATTTTCGTTTCTTGACTGGTCTTTCTCCTGCTATAGCTTTTGCTATTTTCAATTCGGTCAAATTCTGTTCTCGTTTTATACAATCTATAAATTGCCAAATTGAAGGATTCCTTGCATTAAATTGACTCGAGAGACCTCGGTGCCAGCCTTCCACAGCGTTATTTGTTTTAGGCAATTGTAACATTACTCTTTCGTAGAAATTCCACAATTGATGTTCAAATAACGGTTTTTTGACGAAATTCTATCTTTTCGGCCAATTCATGTACTTTCAAAGTATTCAAATATTGGTTGAGCATCTTCCGGAAAAATTTTCTTTTCACAAATGACATCAAATGCTTTTGATACCATGGGAATTGGTAGAAACGCAAGTGCACATAAAATTTTAACTTGCATTTGAAATTCAACGTCCGTGTCGTATTTTGCTTTCAAACCGAACTGCTGTATTTTACGGTAAATACACTGACGAAAGTGGAAAAAACAACCATGTGCTTCAATTCCTGGAATTTGTTTTCTAACCGCATTTATAAGTGCAATTTCAAAGTCAGTTATGACATGTTGAACGTACTGTTAAATTGCCTACGTCACCATGGATGGTAAACATCTGGTAGAATAAAGATGGCGCTGTTTTAAACGTGCCGTCCATGTACCATGTAGCAGTCCTCGATAAATAACTTAAGTTTTGAGAGGTGGCAAATACTAAAATCCTATCATCAACGTGTCCCGAATCATACAAAGAAAGCCTTTATTTGGTCCAATTTTCGCATAATTAACGGGAATACATAAATCCTTTCTATTTATTGGAATCGGATGTTTATTATTTTCTCTATTTCGAACGTTTCTGATTGTTCTTTTCATAGAACTTACCGATGGTAGTTCTGATGCGACAGACTCACTTAAATTGCTTGATAAATTTGACACTATAACATGAGTAGAATCCATGGAGTTCTTTGCTTGTTCTTTCATAACATTCAACTTATTAGTCACTTCCAATTTGGCTGCTGATCCACTGTGATTATGTTGGCCTTTTTCTTCTATAATATTACCATTAGTTTTAGCTCTTCCCTTACAGTGATTATTTTTCCATTTTTCGCATTTCCAGTATTTAATGATTCCATTTTCCTTTTCTTTATGTGTATAAAAATCCTTTGCAGTAAAGTTTCATTTGACCTTTTTGACCACAAATATATTCAAAATCCATAATTTCATGTGACATTTTAAATCGAATGTCGAAGTTGACAATAAACAACAATGGCACACGTTGCATGCTATTTTTTTTCGCTATTTTTTCCATTCGATATTTTTTTATTCAATATTTTTTCAAGTCGATATTTTATCTATTCGATATTTTTTTCGATATTTTTCTATTCGATATTTTTTAAATTCGATATTAATTTTTTCGATCATATTTCCGACGATAATATTTTGTTCGATATTTTTCATTCGATATTTTCTCCGGGACCCAGTTTGAATATCACTTTTGATGATGAATACAGAAATTATCCAGATTCGTGATCAGCGCCCAAAAAACCCCGTATACCAAATTTCGTCAAAATCGGAGTTGCCGCAACTTTCTAGACAATTACCATTTTTATTTAATATATATATATATATATATATATATATATATATATATATATATATATATATATATATATATATATTTTGGGTGTTTAACAGTTTAAAAATTATTGAAAAATGTCAACGTTGTACGATACACTTAAAGCCCAACGAAACGTGATCAAGGGAAAAATTACTTGCGCAATTAATTGGTTTAATGAAAATGTAGCTACTGAAACCAACGTAGATATTATTTGTTAAACGGTTTGAACATATTATTACAGACTTTCAAAAATGTGTTTAGGTTATAGAATTTTAGAGAGTTAGGATCATTTAATTTAGTTTGTTAATTTATTTAAATAATTTACCTTAATTTTTCCAAGTTCTTTCATCACTTTCGAAGGTTTCCGACGTCCGAATTATCCATTAAGAACTTTTATGCCATCCTGTACTATGGAATTTTCACGATATTTCTCGAAGATTCTAGATCATTCTTTACTTTTCCACCATACTATAAAAGGGCGACGGGAAACCTCCGATCAGTTAGTATAGATTTGACTTTTGTGCTGTAAACTTTGAGACATTGACAAGTGAAGATTTTGTCGTTGTTGTAACCATAGCTACGTTCCATTGTTAATAAAGGTATAAAAACGAAGGCCGTGTTTTTATCCGAGGTAATACGGAACAATATCTTTAAAACGTTACATTTTTGACATATGAATTACTAAAAAATCTTACCTTATTTTTATTCATAAAATTCCAAAATGTAATAATATACTGGTAAACTAAGTTTTTGGGCTTTTCGGCCGTCGTTCTAGATTTTGTATCCTTGACGTTTGGCCAGCGCTGGTGGTCGGCATCCTCAGAAGGTTTCTAGTAGAATACTTGCGTACTACTGTGTCTCAGCGCGGACGCAGCAAGTATTTATAGGCAGCTTGGGTGGGCGGGGCCTGTTCCGGTTGGTCGTTGCGAAGTTGTTGTGTTATTTTTGTGGTTTTGAGAATTGGTATCCAAGTTTTATTGATCTTCATTGATTCTTCTGTGTTGTTGAACTTGTTGGTATGTTTGTGTATCTCTATGTCTTCCCTGTACAGTCTGGCATGGTAGGATAAGGTATTAGCAAGAACCTGAGTATTTTCAAATTTTATGTGGTGCTCTGTGCCTGAAAAAGTGTGCTCCGCTACGGCTGATTTGTCAGTTTGTCCCAGGTGGCAGTTGGCTTTATGTTCTTTAATTTTTGTGTTGATAGATCTCTTGGTCTTTTCGATATACACACTGCCACATGTACACGGTATCCGAAAAACTCCTGGGCACGCTAGGGGGTCTCTTTTGTCCTTGGGCGATCTTAAACCCTCTTTTCCTTTTCTTGTAGGTTTTTATATAGTTTTAATGTTGACCTTTTCTAGTAGGCGACCTATTCTGTCCGTTATCCTCGGAATGTATGGTAAAAAGGCTCTTACCGTTGGTGGACTTTTCTCCTTGGTTTTACGATTATATTTTGGATGCATTGCTTTGTGTATTTCGGTCTCTGAGTATTCATTGGAAATACGCGCGTTTTTAAGTGTGTTACTTTCGAGTTCATTGCACCAAGTTCGCACATTTTTTTGTCCCTTCCATAAGCGTTTTGATATTACCTAACTTTGGGCAAGGATATTGGTTAGAGTGTAAATATCTGTCAGTATGAGTCGGATTTCTGTAGACTGTGTGCCCCAGCCGCTTGCTTGCGGAAATAACACACTTAAAAACACGCTTATGGCCAATGTATACTCAGAGAACGAAATACACAAAGCAATGCATCCAAAAGATAATCGCAAAACCAATGAGCAAAGTTCACCAACAGCAAGAGCCTTTTTACCATACACTCCGAGGGTAACGCAGAGAACGGGTCGCCGATTATAAAAGGTCAACATTAAAACTATATTTAAACCTACAAGAAAAATAAAAACGTGTTTAAGATCGCCCAAAGACAAAAGTGACCCCCTGGCGTGTCCAGGAGTTTATCGGATACCGTGTACATGTGGCATTGTTTATATCGACCAAGAGATCCATGTACACAAGAATTAAAGAACATTAAGCTTACTGCCGCCGGGGACATACGGACATACTGACAAATCAGCCGAAGCGGAGCACACTTTTTAGGAGCAGAGCACCACATAAAATTTTAAAATACCCAGGTTCTTGCTAATACCTCATCCTACCATGCCGGACTATACAGGAAAGCCATAGAAGATCAATAAAACGTGGATACCAATTCTCAAAACCACAAAAATAGCATCACGCCAGGAACAACAACTGCGCAATGACCAACCGGAACAGGCCTCGCCCGCCCTAGCTGCCTATAAATACTCGCTGCGTCGGCGCCGAGACACAGTAGTACGCAAGTAGTCTACTAGGAACCTTCTGAGAATGCCAAGCACTCTCGCTGGCGAAACGTCAAGGATACAAAATCTACAACGACGGCCGAATATCCCAAAAACTTAAGTTTAGCAGAAGACGGCCGCGAAAGCCTTACACAGTATAATATACAGGGTGTTCCATTTAAAATAAGCGATTAATTTGCACTTTAAAGTAGCTTATTATAAATAATAATTTCTGGACACCCTGTATAATTTTTGGCAAAAGAATTAAATGTAGGCAATGGCACATTAATTTTCTAGCAATATAGTAGAATATACAGAGTTAAACCAAAGTAAGGTCGGATATATTAAAATTTTGTCTTTGTCATGATTTTTAAAAAATCCTTAATATCTTAAAAACCTTTCATTTTTGGTATAGGGATGGCTGATAAAAGTTACCTTATTTTTATGTCCACAATCCAAAAATGAATTTATATACAGGATGTTCCATTAAAAAAAAACATTAGTTTGATATGGATCTTTTTTTTAAGCACCCTGTATAATTCCTTATAATTTTAAATTATGCTTCCAATATATCCACATATCCCTGTAAAAAAATATTTAAAAAAATCATACCGTCTTTGTATTACAGACCGAGGCATTTATGGTGCGCCACCATGTATACTGTGGTAACTGACAGGTTATTGTCAGAAGAACCGCAAAATAAAACTTGAACTTTTATTTTTATGAACATTGGATTAAATTACGATGTCGATCATCTTTTTATCATATAAAAACAAAACGCTATGCCTGAGATACACGTTTTTTAGGAGTAGGGTGAATAGTTTAGTTTCTGGACTAATCGTCAGTAATAAACGATTTTTGAGACCCTGTCAATAAGTTTTAGTGGTTTGTCTCGTAAATAGGATTTTAATAAATGAATTTTTGCACTGAAAATAAATTACTGTTTGTATTTATTAATTTATCATATAATTGTTAAAATTAATCCCAGTCCGAAATATTTCCGCTAAATAGTTTTATATTAATATTTGGTAGTTTTAAAAGCAAATTTTGTGGCACAGTTTGTTGTACTATCTCTAATATCAAGCCAGTTACAAGTGCCTGCCAAATTGACAAAATTTGGGAAACACTCTGTATCTCCAAAATGAATTAAGTTAACCATGATTTACTTTTACCGATGAAATCTAAATCGAGATTTTGCAATCAGATTTGTTTTATCTCTTACATTTTTCGCTATAGCCTGCAAAGCCAACCAAAAACAGGGCGCAACCCTGTATGATTTTGGTTATTTGTCTTATATTGTTTTATAAGAATTAAAAATATATGTAGAAATAAATAATTTGTTATCTTTTTTAATGGGTTAACTTTTATTACTTAACACTTAGATGGACAACACTACTATAGCAGTAAATCACGTGGGTCGCCTACTGCTATGAAAGTTAAATAAACATTGCTATAGCAGTAATCTCTAATATATGACTATATCTTGCAAAATTACTGTCCCACATCAATACCAAATAATTTGGGGCGCTATCCTATAACAGGCAGATTTCTCATTGTCCATAAGAGTATTAATTATTAAATTTGCCATTTACTGGGCAATTTTGTTGATTGCGTAAACACCATTCAGGTTCTAACATATCAGCATTAATACCAATATTAATTAAACGTTCTCTATGAAGCAACATTCTCTCCTCAGCATCAGTCCAATTAGAAGATGGATTTGTCCACAAAGTTTCTGCAAAAGCTGCTGCTCTAGGCCACAGACGAGAATCAATAGAACCAGATCCTGCCTGTTCGGTCCACAATGCGGTTTCTCCTCCCAAAACTTGATTGGTTCTGTTTCCTAGATTTAAAAAAATAATGTGATGAATTTAAACTTAGCGCTAAAAATATAACTAATTAGTCTATTCCTTTTACCTTGTCGAACCGTTCTGAACCGTTCTCTGAACTGTCAATAGCGCCAAGAACGGTTCTACAACATGAAAAAATGTCAAAAAATTTAAAAGAAACACTTCTGGGTGTCGTTCCGGACGGTTCTGAAGCATAAAAGGAATACAGCAATTGAGACATTTATTTCACTGTTGTTTGACAGAAGATAGAGTATAAATGAAGATTGTACACTTTGAAACTACGCCACTTAATTAAAAATTTTAATTAGTAATATTTAAGAAAAAGCCAGCTAGACATCTCAAGAAATTATTTATCTCTGTGCAATGTATGGTAAATATAACTAGGTTGAACCCGTCAAATTTTCACGCGTTCAATCTAAATATACGTGACAAGTGTCAAAATAAAATACCGTACTATATGCACAATTTTATGTTGAATCCAATTCTGCAAAGAAAAATAGGGGTAACAATAGAGAAAAAACTTCACATCCATTTCTTTCTTTTTAACTCTTTATACACTGGAAGTAATTTTTCAACACTGCGGAAAAAACTTTTATCGGGTTAATCAAGTTATTTCTTTTATTTTGTTTTTTACCGACCCAAATTTATTTACATATTTAAATTAAATACAAACCTGCAATATTTACTGGTTTATTTTCGTATACTGTTTGCCATCCTTTGTATGGTGAACACCAATTATTTCCTTCCGCCACCCAAGCCGAGAAACCACAATCAAGATATAGTGCGTCAAAGTTACTTAATATTATTGAATAGTTCTTTTCGAGAAGAGTTTGAATAGAACTGTCGTTGGCCATTGTCCACACTTGTATTACATATTTGCTTGGTGGCAGAATGTCGGTTACATCATCCAAAGCTGTTAAATCACTACTCCATAATATAACTGGAACCTCTTTACCAGCTCTCTTATAAAGTCTTTTTACAGCTTCCTTTTGAAAATATGGCCAGACTTTTCGTAAAAATTGGAAACAGTAATATTCCATCCCTTTTCATTTATCATCCAATTTGTAAGATGTTCTGTACTATTCCAGCAACCTACATGTACTTCATCACCGCCCATATGAAAGACTTCGGTACCAAATTGATCTAACATATCACCATAAAGATCTGAAACATAAGTTAGGTAAACAACTATTTTTGCTTTCTATTGAAATACACAGCATTTTAAAAACTGTACCTATAATCTTTAAGAGGTAATAATCTAATTAAAAAGTAAGGAAAAAAAATAATATAATTATTTTCTTCCTATTAATTTTGACCAATCGCTATCAAGAATTGGGATGTCAAATCTAAATTTTAAGTGGTAAAATTACTTAACAACTGAAAAATTAAATGCACAAGGAATATAACCCCGGAATATACAGTGTGTCCAGGAATGGACTTAGCTATATCTGTATTTTTTATTTTAAAAATTAAAACAAAAGGTATCCTTTAAGAAAATTTTTGCTTCATCTAAAATGCTATGCTTATGATACCCAGGGTGGTTTAAAATCTTAACAATATTACTTTGATAAATATAAAAAATCAAAAAAATATTTTAGAAACCACTTAATTAAAAATAATAATTATTAAATAAAAACAGTTTTATATGCAATCTTTTTAACCAAGTATACAAAAGAAGGGTTTTGTAATCAACAAGGCCTGCTTAGATTTCATTTGGTTAGCAATATTACAATAATTAGTAGAAGCCGCATCTAAACGTGTATGCTAATTGATTATCGTAAATCTAAGCAGAGGTGGTTAAAATTTTGGAAAATAAAAAATAACAAGTCCTTTAAAATATAGTTAAGCAACACTCGAACTTTTTAATTGGCCAATTTAATATCCAGTACTAATTATTTAAAAATATGCTGTAAAGGGTGTTCTTAAAAAATGTAAAAGTTGTAAAGGATTCTACATTAAAAAAATATAAAGAAAAGTTTATACTGTATAAGCAATAGAAAAAGGTATATCGGCCAGTAAAGCAACAACAAAGGAAGTAGGATCAACCATTACGAAATGTTTACATAAACTTGAGTACGGAAATGCGTTGTTTTCCAAAGCGTATAATTTAATTTTAATAAAATTCAGCAGTGTTATTTTGTAGACTTAAAAGGCTTATTAGGATCAAATTTGATTAAATTTACTTAGTCCATTGGCGTCTTGAGCGGTACCTTAACGAATATTTCTGAAATAATTAATAGTTTAAAAAACTAAAAAAACACGCTTTTATATGCCACCGAACTAGAAATTAGAAAATAATTTTTCATTACAAAGAGTTTGTCACTTCAGAGTAAAAAGCGTGGGGTGCATTTTACTATTTTTCATAACTTTTCCCTCATAGATATTTGCAAATAGAATAATTATAACATTTAATATATTAAGCACCCCACGCTTTTATTCTGAAGTGACAAACTCTTTGTAATGAAAAATTATTTTCTAATTTTTAGTTCGGTTGCATATAAAAGCGTGTTTTTTTAGTTTTTTAAAGTATTATTTATTTTTCATTTTTTAGTTCGATATATCAATTAGTTTTTTAAAAATAAATGCTCCAGTTTATTCACTAAAAAATTCCTTCGCCATTTTGTCAAGAGTAGTATTAGGACACAGAGGATCTGTAAAGGAATTTATTTATCCTGGCGGTCCTAATCAGGATAACAGGATACTGTTTTTAAATTATTGCATTGTCATCGGTCCTTGATACGTGTGCAAATTTTCAAAGAAATTGAATCGCTGGAAGTTGGTAAAAATTAGGCTCAAAGATTCCGTTACATAGATAGATAGATAGATAGATAGATAGATAGATAGATAGATAGATAGATAGATAGATAGATAGATAGATAGATAGATAGATAGATAGATAGATAGATAGATAGATAGATAGATAGATAGATAGATAGATAGATAGATAGATAGATAGATAGATAGATAGATAGATAGATAGATAGATAGATAGATAGAATAGATAGATAGATAGATAGATAGATAGATAGATAGATAGATAGATAGATAGATAGATAGATAGATAGATAGATAGATAGATAGATAGATAGATAGATAGATAGATAGATAGATAGATAGATAGATAGATAGATGGATAGATAGATAGATAGATAGATAGATAGATAGATAGATAGATAGATAGATAGATAGATAGATAGATAGATAGATAGATAGATAGATAGATAGATAGATAGATAGATAGATAGATAGATAGATAGATAGATAGATAGATAGATGAATAGATAGATAGATAGATAGATAGATAGATAGATAGATAGATAGATAGATAGATAGATAGATAGATAGATAGATAGATAGATAGATAGATAGATAGATAGATAGATAGATAGATAGATAGATACCCTCGGGGGCTCACACATTGTGAGTATGGGGTTGGCAATCCCAAGGTACCCTAGCTGGATTTGTATCTTTCTTCAACTTGTCTTGGATCAAATCCACTTTCTTTTCTCTGTTTCTATCGGTCTCCCTTGACCAACTCTTGTTCCTTTCCGACCCCGACGCTATTAGGTTTACGAGGGCTAGGGGTCTCTCTTTTTCGAACTACACTTTCTTTCTTACCCTAAATCCCCAATCCTAAGGTGTAGCACCATCGTGCCGAGAGGATGCATGACACAGGGGACAATGTGTGTCACAAGCGATGCCCAATGGAACAGGCGAACCAACGGGGAAATAGCCTTAGCGTGGTAAGGGCGCACTGCCACGCTGGACATATACTTCGGCCCGACTCGTGGGAACATTATGAACAATGATTTTACTATTTACAATACTAGCACACTTCCAGTGGACACGGAGACCAACGAAATTATAGAGGCTACTGGATCAGAAATAATAAACCCCTTTGGTAGAAGGGACTCGTTGAGAAGAACACCGCCAAGAGCCAGGACTTCTTCACTACCAGATCTTGAAACTATGGTGGCACAAGACGCTAAATCAAAGATTAATCCGCCAAAGAGAAAGAGGATGGAGAATTCACCCGAAAAATTTGTAGAGGACTCAGGAAATCAAGGGAAAAATTTATTAAGTATACTGGAGCAAATGACTAATCAGATAAAAATACTTGGAAAAGTTGTCAAAGATACTTATAAACCCAAAAAGAGTTTACAGAGATTAGTGCAAGGCTCTCACTAGCTGCTGGAAAACTATGGTCACAAGAGCTTAAGAGCTGGTTAGATGAGTCAATAAATAGAGAAGGGAAACCGAAGCTGAAAAGCAGCTGCGAGAAGAAAATAATAAACTCCGTACCCAAATTCAAAACCTGAAGGATAAACAAATGCCCCAAATAGAAAGCCCAATGCCTAACATTGATGGCAAGTGCGATAAATGCAAAAAAGTACAAATGGTACTAATAAGAAGAAGGCAACTAAAAACAGACGACACATATGAGAGCTTTCAAGCAGTTACTGAGGATGACTGGCATAATGAAGTCTTTGAAAATCCTATGGTTCAGCATGAGCATATCTGGGATGCACCTAATGATTGTTACGTCATTCTGCCGTGCAATAAAAATATTGAATCGCAATATAAAACTGTAGGAAAAGCGATTAAAAAATTTGGGGGCGAGGATGGGCTCAAAAAACAGAAGCGAAACGAAGGAGAAATAGCGATGATGTCATACTCCTTAGGCTTCCCGAACGAAGAGGGCAAACTTAATCAGAGTACCAAATGGATATATTACCCAATAATTAGCGACAGGGCGTCAGAGTGTGATAAAGGAGACAAACTTATCTTTAACTCGTTGGTGCAAATTAAAGCACATATAAACAAAGTAAATAGAGGTAATAAAATCGCTATACCCGAGATTGAAGGCGTAACTGGCCTGGTAATCACACGCATGTTGAAATTCCTGTTCTCTGGTACACAGGTTAAACTGTCGATCTATAAACCCGACCAAGAAAAGAGCAAAGAAAACTCCGGAATGGGGTTAAGAAGCCGTATAAAGAGCAATAGAGACACAACATCAAATCCAAATAGCACAAATAGAATAAAAAAGGGCAAACCGAACCAAGATGCTATACTGGTAAATATTAAAGGCAAAACCTATGCCGACTTGCTAAAGACCGTCAAACAAGCCGTCAATCCAAGTGAGATAGGGGTTGATATTAAAGATATAAAGAGAACC
>JACEGR010004906.1:42500-80717 GCA_014170235.1 Listronotus bonariensis
AAGGAGTAACCATCAATTTAAGTAAGGCAGTGAAGTACCTGGGAATATGGATGGACACTAAGCTGACATTCGCTGAACATGTCAACAAAGTTATCACGAAAGCTGAAAGGACAGTTACAGCACTGTCAAGCCTAATGCCAAATTTAAAAGGTCCTAGATCTGCAAAGCGCAGGCTGTATTCTTGTGTGGTTCACTCACAATTACTATATGGAGCTCCAGCCTAGCACGAAGTTACACGAAATAAGTCACTTATGAGTAAACTTAATAGCCTTCAAAGAAAAATGGCAATTAGAGTGGCTTCTGCCTATAGAACGATATCTGCGATGGCAGTTGGGGTGATAACCGGAATTTCTCCGATGGAACTCCAGATTGCTGATAGGCATGCAAAGTATACTGGATTAGATAATAATACAATCATGGCAAATTCAATACGCAGATGGCAGGAAATATGGGACACTAGTACAAAGGGACGATGGACATACCTTCTAATTCCTAACATTGAAATATGGATAAGTCGAGGACATGGGGAAATAGATTATTTTATCACTCAGGCACTGTCAGGCCACGGATGTTTCAATAAGTATCTCTTTAAATTTAGAAAATCACAAACAAACATATGTACATACTGTAAATACGAAGATGATGCACAGCATACGCTATTTGAGTGCGCAAGATGGGACTCACACTTTGTGAGTATGGGGTTGGCAATCCCAAGGTACCCTAGCTGGATTTGCACCTTTCTTCAACTTGTCTTGGGTCAAATCCACTTTCTTTTCTCTGTTTCTTATCGGTCTCTCTTGACCAACTCTTGTTCTTTTCCGACTCCGACGCTATTAGGTTTCCGAGGGCTAGGGGTCTCTCATCTACTAACTATACTTTCTTCCCTACCCTGAATCCCCAATCCTAAGGTGTAGCACCATCGTGCCGAGAGGATGCATGGCACAGGGGACAACGTGTGTCAAGAGCGATGCCCAATGGAAATGGCGAACCAACGGGGAATTAGCCTTAGCGTGGTAAGGGCGCACTGCCGCGTTGGACAGCTTTTTCGTCCCATACTCGTGGGAATTACATGGATAAAGTAAATGAAACAAAACTAAAATTAAGTAATGAGGATAAGATAAATTTTGAATCGGTGGACCCTTTTGCAAGAAGTAGCTCCATAGCTAGATCGCCAATTAGAGGTAGGAGTCTCTCCGTGCCTGACCTAGATGATCCAAAGGGTACTCCAAGTACAATGAGTATTAAGGAAGTAACAGAGAAGCCCTCAAAACGAAAAAGGATGGAAAACACACCCGAGAAAATAATAAACATTGGGAGCGACGGTGAAACCTTTAGGCGGACACTGGAAGGACTAATTACTCAGGTCGAAAAATTGGAGACAACCCTTGGGGAAATGTACAAGCCAAAGAAGGAACTTACTGAAATAAGCAGCAACCTCGTGGCCAGGGTGGAAATACTGAAGTCTAAGAGACTAATGGAGTGGTTAAATGGCGTAGTAAATGAGACAACAGATACAGATGCGGGCACGCTGGAAAAGGTGCAATCAGAGAATAGCAAACTGTGGCAGAGAATTCGTAATGTAGAAGAGGAAAATAAAAGGCTTTTAGACGAACAAGATTTATCTACAAGCGACAAATGTAATGAGTGCATAAAGACACAGAGGCTAAAGGCAAAAAGACAACAGTTAAAGGGAAGTGAAAGTTTCGAGAGTTACCAAGCTATAAACGAAGATGACTGGATCAATGAAATATTTGAGAAGATACCAACCAAAAGTGGATCCATCTGGGATGCGCCAATTGAGTACCAACTGGTCTTACCCTGCTCTGTGCAGATTGATAGTAATAATAAAGAGGTAAGAAGGACAATGGCGAAATTCGGTGGTCAGGAAGGACTCCAGAAGCAAAATAAAATACCAGGGGAGGTAGCTGAAATGAGGCACTCATTGGAATTTCCGGGAGAGGATGGCAAGTATGTCAATATTTCCCGACATATCTTCTACCCTATTATAACTGGAGAAACTAGCGAAGAGGCAGAAGACAAAAATATATTTCAGGCAATGAAAGCTCTCAAAACACTGATGATCAGAGACGGGCGGACAAAATTGGCCATACCAGAAATGGACGGTGTACTCGGACTAGTTATTTCTAGGGTAACAGAATTTCTCTTCAGTGACACTGTTGCAGATATCATAATGTATAAACCCAATGAGACCACAGGACCCAAGGGTAGACCAAAAATAAACACGGCAACAAAGAAAAGTTCAAAAGCTACCAATACTAAGAGGACTAGTCAGGAAGCTGTCATAATAAAAATGGAGGATGTAACATACGCTGACCTACTGAAGACTGTTAAGCAATCAGTTAACCCTGGACTAATCGGAGTGGATATACAAGGAATGAAGATGACAAAGAGAGGAGACCTTATGTTGAGCGTAGGAAATGGTGCTGAGAAGGCCGAAATTTTAAAAAAGAAATATCTGCAAAAATGCCGGGTGTTTTAGCATCAAGGTTAGTTAGAAAAAAGTCCTACACATTAAGGGGATGGATGAATTAACTACTGTAGACGAAATTAAAGAGGCTATAAGTAATGTAATACCTGTTAATTCAGAAACGGTTGAGGTTAGTGCTTTACGCCCTGCGTATGGGAGTAAACAAAACGTCACAGTAAGAGTTCCAGAAACTGATGCAGAAAAACTGATCCAGATGGGAAAGATTAAAATTGGGTGGCTAAACTGTAGTGTCATTGAAAGACAAAAAGAATACAGATGCTTTAAGTGCTGGCAACTTGGTCATATTAGAGATCAGTGTACCGGAATAGATCGTCAACATCTGTGCCTCAGATGTGGAAAAGAAGGACACAAAGCAGTAGGCTGTAAAAATGAACCCTATTGCGTACATTGCAAACAGATAGGGCATCAATCAACCAGCAGAGGATGCAATATGAGTGGAGGTATTGCGCAAACACATTAATCAAGATTAAAATTCTTCAAATCAACACAATGAGGAGTCGCCCAGTTCAAGACTTGGCGATAGCCACCGCCAAGAACATCGAAGCGGGGATGTTGATTGTTAGCGAACCGAACCGTAATATTATTAGAGGCAGGAAGGACTGGATTTACGAGGATAATTTAGATGCAGCAATTAAAATCATGAACAGTAACGTTAACATAAAAAAGCAAGGGAAGGGAAATGGCTTTACATATGTGGTCACTCAAGACTTCACAATCTACTCTTGTTACTCCTCCGGAAACGATGAAATAGAAGACCTTGAAAACACTTTGCATGAAATAGGAAGGCTAATAAGAACCAACAACGAAAGAGCCATCGTAGCTGGGGACTTCAATGCGAAGTCACCACAGTGGGGCCTAAACATCACGGATACGAGGGGCCAAATTATGACTGAATGGATTGCAGAAAACAGCCTAGTAGTTATAAATCAAGGAAACAAACCGACATTTCAAAGGCGGGACTATGGTTCCATACTAGACCTAACAATTGTAACAGAAAATATTAGGCCCTACATCATGCAATGGGAAGTGCTTGAAGATGAATCCTTGAGCGACCACAACTATATCACTTTCGAGATATTGGAAAATAGGACGAGAACTGGTCGACAACAGGAAAACCGAGGTTGGCAAATAAAGAGATTGGAACAACAAAAGCTACAACGCACCCTAGAAGAGCTAGAAGACGATGAGGTCATACCATCTGCAAGAGGTTTCACAGAGAGGCTTACCCAAATATGTGATAATGTGATGCCAAGAAAAATAACGAACCCAAGAAGGCAACCCGTGTACTGGTGGAGCAATGAAATATCCGAACTTCGGAAAGAATGTATGCGTAAGCGTAGAGCTTATACCAGGAACGCCAGGAGAAACCCTCCACAAGTAAACCAGAACTTATGGGAAATCTTTAAGGAGAGCAAAATTCAACTAAGAAATAGGATTAAAAAGGCGAAAAGGGACTGTTGGAAAGCACTCTGTCAAAGCATAGACCGTGACATATGGGGAGATGGATACAAAATAGTAATGAAAGGCATACTAGGCTACCCTCCTAGAATAAGCTTGACAATTGAAACTATGGAAGAAGTTGTAAGCCATTTATTTCCAATTCATGAAGATGTGATATTCAACTGTGACATTGGTGGTAGGTTTTTAAATTTCACACTGGAAGAACTGCATGCTGCATGTAACAAACTAAAGACGGGCAAAGCCCCTGGACCGAAGAACATACCGCCTGAGATAATTAAATGCGTGGCAGCAAGCAAACCGAACTATGCACTTGCAGTATACAATGAACTGGCTAGCCGGGCCTGTTTTCCTGTAGAATGGAAAAAAGCGAAACTTGTATTGCTTAGAAAAGGGGACAAACCCTTGGATAACCCATCATCTTTTAGGCCAATTTGCCTTCTGGATGTAGAAGGTAAACTTTATGAACAACTTCTCCTAGGACGACTTAACGAAGAGCTATCCCGTACAGGGGGTCTATCAAACAAGCAGTATGGCTTTAGGAAGGGCAAACAAACGGTGGATGCCATAAATGAGGTTCTAAGGATTGTTAGGGAAGTTGAAGCAGACCCGTGGACCCGTCGGAAAATATGTGCCATGGTAACATTGGACATCAAGAACGCATTCAACAGTGCGTCGTGGCAGATAATTCTGGAAGAGTTAAGAAACAGACAAATCGACGAAAGTTTAATTAGTGTCATTGCATCCTACTTGTCGGAAAGGGAAATACTTCTGGAGACAGTAAATGGTTCCAAAGCAGTTCGAGTAAACAGCGGAGTCCCGCAGGGGTCAGTCCTGGGCCCTACTCTGTGGAATATACTATATGACAAATTATTTCAGTTGGAAATGCCTCCCGGGACCACACTGGTGGGTTTTGCAGATGACGTTGCCATGGTGGTTACAGCAAGGAGTGAAGAACTGCTGATGAACGTGACAAACACAGGCTTACAGCGTGTGTCAAACTGGTTGGAGACGAGGCATCTTAAACTAGCACCAGAGAAGACCGAAGCAGTGCTCCTAACGAAAAAGAGAAAAATTGGTCAGGTAACTTTCCAAGTGCAGGGTACAACGGTTTATCTTAGTAAAGCGGTTAAATATCTTGGTGTTTGGATGGACTCAAAGTTGACTTTTGCCGAACATGTCAACCAAACCATTGTAAAGGCTGGAAAAACAGTATCTGCACTAGCCAGACTAATGCCTAACGTCGGCGGGCCGAGAGCTTCTAAGAGAAGAATCCTGTCAAGTGTTGTTCACTCCCAGATATTGTATGGTTCACCGGCCTGGCACGCTGTGAGTGATAATCGGAAGCAGATCCAAAAACTTGCAAGCCTTCAAAGAACACTATCGATAAGGATATGTAGTGCATATCGAACAGTTTCCACTGAGGGAGTCGGTGTGATTGCTGGAGTGCCTCCTATACAGCTCCAAATAAAAGAAAGAAGAGAGAGATACACAGGCATTTCGAAAGAAGTAGCTAAATCAAACTTAATGAGCAGGTGGCAAGATAGATGGAATAACGCTGAATACGGACGCTGGACTCATCGACTTATCCCTGATATACAGAAATGGACAGAAAGGCCCTATGGGGAAGTGGATTACTTCTTGACACAAGCTTTGTCGGGCCATGGCTGTTTTCGCAAGTACCTGTGTGACCGTAGGAGAGCGGATACAAGCGACTGTACGTATTGTCGTCAAGAGGATGATGCAGAACATACCCTGTTTGTATGCCCTAAATGGGATGATGAAAGACGCAGCTTCCGGCGTGACACAGGAAGAAACTTTAATATAGACAATATGATAGAAGGCTTAACGGAGTGTGAAGGAAGCTGGAAAAGTGTATACAGAACAGTAAGAAGAATAATTGAAACCAAAGAGATTGAAAGCCGTAACTAAAGGTATAGAGTAAGGAAAAGACGGCTCGTGTATTGAAGTAATGCGAAAGCGGTTTCCGATACACGGTGCTATGGAAGAGAGGAAGGGGTTTTAGCTGGCGGCAATTTTTGCCGGAAACCGCACTCCCCAAGCGCTAGAACATCAAAGCTTGGGGATGTCTGACAAACAGATTTCCCAACCTCTTAAAAAAAAAAAAAAAAAAAAAGATAGATAGATAGATAGATAGATAGATAGATAGATAGATAGATAGATAGATAGATAGATAGATAGATAGATAGATAGATAGATAGATAGATAGATAGATAGATAGATAGATAGATAGATAGATAGATAGATAGGGTTGGTCCTAGAACGGATCCTTGAGGAACACCACTGTTTACATTGACATCCATTCGGTCACCATCGGTATCAAGAAGACTAGAAAAATACTTCTTGATACCGATGGTGACCGAATGGATGTCAATGTAAACAGTGGTGTTCCTCAAGGATCCGTTCTAGGACCAACCCTTTGGAATATTTTGTATGACGACCTATTTAAAATCGAAATGCCAGATGAAACAGAATTGATTGGTTTCGCAGACGACGTGGCCATGGTGGTGGTTGCAAAAAATGAGGACATTCTTATGAATAGGGCGAACCTGGGACTCCTACAAGTAATACGTTGGATGGATGAGAACAAGCTTAAAATAGCCCCGGAAAAAACGGAAGCTGTTCTACTGACGAAAAAAAGAAAAATTGGAGAAATATCTTTCAATGTACAAGGAGTAACCATCAATTTAAGTAAGGCAGTGAAGTACCTGGGAATATGGATGGACACTAAGCTGACATTCGCTGAACATGTCAACAAAGTTATCACGAAAGCTGAAAGGACAGTTACAGCACTGTCAAGCCTAATGCCAAATTTAAAAGGTCCTAGATCTGCAAAGCGCAGGCTGTATTCTTGTGTGGTTCACTCACAATTACTATATGGAGCTCCAGCCTGGCACGAAGTTACACGAAATAAGTCACTTATGAGTAAACTTAATAGCCTTCAAAGAAAAATGGCAATTAGAGTGGCTTCTGCCTATAGAACGATATCTGCGATGGCAGTTGGGGTGATAACCGGAATTCCTCCGATGGAACTCCAGATTGCTGATAGGCATGCAAAGTATACTGGATTAGATAATAATACAATCATGGCAAATTCAATACGCAGATGGCAGGAAATATGGGACACTAGTACAAAGGGACGATGGACATACCTTCTAATTCCTAACATTGAAATATGGATAAGTCGAGGACATGGGGAAATAGATTATTTTATCACTCAGGCACTGTCAGGCCACGGATGTTTCAATAAGTATCTCTTTAAATTTAGAAAATCACAAACAAACATATGTACATACTGTAAATACGAAGATGATGCACAGCATACGCTATTTGAGTGCGCAAGATGGGACGGTTATAGAACCTACTTCTTAAATCAAACAGGACGAATGTTTAACCGTATTAACATGATGGAGAAACTGTTGGAAAGTGAAGAAGCGTGGAACCATACATATAAGACAATTAGAGACATAATCGAAGAAAAAGAAAGGGAACAAAGACTGCGCATCCGGCAAGTGTAGCAATGTAACTGTCACATAAGACCGAATGAAAGACCGGCATATGCATTGAAGTAATGCGAGAGCAGTTTCCAATGTTGTATGCCTTGCCTCCAGAGGGGAAGGTTTTTAGTGGGTAGGCGGCTCCCTAGAGGGACCGAATCCCACACTGTCCAGCAGTCAGAACACCATGCTGGTCGTCTTTTGAAGATTCTTTTACCCCTCCCAAAAAAAAAAAAAAAAAAAAAAAAAAAAGATAGATAGATAGATATATAGATAGATAGATAGATAGATAGATAGATAGATAGATAGATAGATAGATAGATAGATAGATAGATAGATAGATAGATAGATAGATAGATAGATAGATAGATAGATAGATAGATACAACCCAAGCTAATAAAAGCGTGTTAAAAAAATTTACGGGGTGTCAAGTTATAAATTTACACCCCCTTAACTTTTGTATTTTTTATCGTACAAAATAAATAGTTATATCAGTTTGTTGGGTTGTTTCGATACTTTCTGAATCAATTCATCAATCAATCATTAGATTTTTAATATCTTATAAATGTACAGGGTAGGACAAAAAGAATGATTTTTAAAAAATGGAACCTCCTGTATATTATATCACTAATGAAAAGATCTTTTAAAGAGCTTTAAAAAATACTACATTTGATATATCTATCTTCACCAGTTTCGGAAATATGGTCATCTAAATCTAAAGAATAAGTATAAATTTCAATTATCTACATAGGTAGATGTTATGGAAATAATTGCCCAATAATTTTATTTATGGCCATATTTTTAAAACCATTAAAGATAGACCCCTAAAATATGGTATTTTTGTAACGCTCTTTAAATTATATTTTAAATGGCAATTCAATATACAGGGTGTTCTATTTAAAAGAATCATACTTCCTGTTCTACCCTGTATATCATAAGTGAAAAATAATTATGTTGAAAGATATAGATACTACAGAATCATGTGATGTAACTTAATTACGTTTCTAATGGGAAATATAAATTACACAGGCCCACAAAAAAGAAGTGGTCAGTACTTTTGACCAGACCTACCTACCTTTACGTATTTTAACGCGCTGAATCCGAATCTAAAGTCAGTTTTGCCTGTACACACTCAAATTTTAAGTAAATTGTAAAAAAAAACAAAATTCGCCAAAAATTTGCAATTTTTTATGAACAAAATTAGTTTAAAAAATGTGAGGGTAGATTCTACTATTAAAAAAATTTAAAAAAATTTATATAAACATGGGTCCGCGAATTTCTCGTTCTCAAGATACAGGGTGTTAAACTTGTAAAAACAATGTTTTTTTTTTAAATTTTAAATATCCTTTATCCAATTTTGTTTAAATTTGGCAATGCAATTTATGGCATTAAATGGGCTGAATTAATTACAATTAATGAGTCCAGTAGCGTCTCGAGCGGCAACTAAAGAAATATTTCTAACAAAAAACGGTATGCCACTGACTGTGTAAACGTGTGTAAAATTTTTGCTTCCTTTAGATTAAGCAAATAAAAATACAGCTTTTATGTTTCATACTTTTTTTATATATTTTTTTTTAAATATTTTAAATATTAGAAACTACCCTCATATTTTTTAACTAAATTCTGTTCTTAAGAAATTTCTAATTGTTGGGGATTTTTATGTTTTTTTTTGCCATTTACTCAAAATTTCAAGGTGTACGGGAAAAACTAACTTTAGATTCGGATTCAGCTAGTCAAAATACATAAAGATAGGTAGGTCCGGTCAAAAGTACTAACCACTATTTTTTTTGTGGGCCTGATATCTGATGATTGCATTTTAGGTTTTGGACCATGCAGAACTTTTTATAAAGAAAAACTTTTTTCGTTAAATTAATAATTAAAAAGTGTACCATATGTCGCCAACTTACGTAGACACACTGTATAACTGATAAAATATTGATAGTAACCTAGCAAACACTATTTGCCGGCAATGTACATTTTTCATATTGGCATTGATGGTAAAGCATTGGCAATTGGTAGCAATATTATGCCAACATCTAATACACTAAAAAGTCAACCCTAAATAAACACTTAATTGCCAATAAATTTTACATGCAGGCGAATTGCCGGCAAGCATACAAAAATGGCGGCATACCAATCTTTATTAAATAAAGCATGCCTTTTTGTTGCTGGCAAATAAATATTGGATTTTTCAAGGCAAACCTTCAACGCATATTCATACTTTTTAAACCATATTAATAACATTGGTATTTAACTAACATTAGAGCAATTTTTTTAAATCTGTTTTATGGCAGCTACACAACATTATTTTTACATTTTTTACATACTTTAAATAAACACATTTTATTGTTACAAATCATGCAAATAAAAATTAGGTCAAACAAAATGTTTATTATGTATTTTTGAGAGAATAAAAATAAAATGATGGTAAAACTAGCTAGGTTAATTTATATCGAAGGTGACAAATTTAAATTTCCCGCTTAGCCGAAATACAAGATTTGACGATTTTGACAGATGAAGAAAAATTCCTTTTGTTTGTTTTTGTTTGTTTTGTGCAATAGTTTTCTACGTTGTTTTCTAGCTTTTAAGTTTCTTTTTAAAGAAAACAGTTTTTTAATAGATATAATTGGGTGTATTCATTACCTAATTAGTGTGTGTTGTGTGATTAATTGGTGATGGCTAGTCGAGAAGGCAAGTTATTCAAGTAGACTGTTAGGAGCTGTAAACATTTGTCTAAACCCTTTTAAGTTTAAAGTTACTTTAAAAGATAATATGAACTTAGGGAGTTGCCTTATTAAAAGTTTTAAAGACGTGTTAATAAAAATATTATATATATTTAATAATTTTTTTTACATTTAACTCCTTTAAAATATTTCCCCTATGTTTTGGATCTGAAAATTGAGTGTTCCTTAAATACTTACTATTTTAAAGTGTTTTCTTTTGATTTACTATCTTTTTTAATTTTATTACATTCCTTTAATTTTTAATGGTTTATTGTTACTGTATGAAAATTTATATTATGTGATTTTTGTAACGATAAAGTTTTCCTGCCTTTTTTCTCATTTTTTTCGATTACAAAACTCTAAATATGTTATTTAACTTTTGGAACATTCATCTTATAAAACTTGCAATACTTATTTAATGATAAATCCCATTATCCTAAACGCATTTTTCATCATAACTTATAAAGGATGGGTGCCATCACAGTATCTGCAACACGTGGCCCAATGCCAGTAAATTAAATATACATGGCCGGCAAAAAATGTTATATGGGAAATACCTGGGACGGTCAATATTTTATTCGTATTTTAACTCCGCCCCCAATACTTTCAGAATGTTGAAATTACCATCCCTATACTGGCTGTCCATCAGTATTTACCCTCCCACGATCAATATTACCGTCAGTATTTTGCAATAATGACAGTAGAAGTAGATGGTCTTTTTTATGTCCACAAAATGTTAAAATAAAATAAGATTAAACGGGTATAAATTAAATATTTAAATTTCTATTTTGATTTTTCCAAATAAAGCATATACTCTGTATAACTTTTATTGAAACTCAATAGTTTTTTTTATTTCACATAAAATACTCATCTTACTGGCTCTAGGTAGAATTAAGCGGAATAGCGAGAAAGAAGCTAATAATAATGTTGGCAAAATAGCAACCTTAAGCATTACAGTGTTATATGTACAAGGTCCAACAATAGGATTGAACGGTTTTAATGGGCCACTGTGAAGGTACCAAAAAATATATTTCGACTTATTGTTAATTACATTCTTAAGATGACCATCGCCTTTTTCAATTCACTGCTGCAAATTGGAGTAAGAATGACGCATAAAACGCGTAAGTAAAACTACGTTTATGTTTATTGAATGTATCTCTTCACGAATTCTTTATTTGAGTTGAGAAAGTGTTTGGGGACAAGTAGAAATCACTTTAGGCTTTGCATTCCTTGTTGGAATGTTAGCACGCACTGGCAAATTAAATTCACGTCGAAAGTTTCTCTGAGTTTGCACAATGGACTGCGTCAGGATAAACTATTTTACAGCAAAGATCACAAAACACAAAATCTCCAACAGTAAACTTTAGTTTTATCACTATTTGACGTTTGTCCAATAAAAAATACTTCCATGGCAATCTTTTCAAAACACTTCAATCCTATTTCCGGACCTTGTACTTGTATTGCGCAACCACGCATAAATAAAGTTATTTTTGCAACAATAACTCTTATAAAGAAATACTTTTCTTAATTAAACTACATTTAGTTTAGATGACAAAATGGGTATAATTGTAGACGAAATTCAAGGGTCAATATAAACATTATTATACAGGTTCAGTTAAATAACACAACCCATAGGCAATGTGAGGAAAAAAGACAATCTAACTAAATCCCGGCATGTAAATATGCGTGACTAATAGTGCTTGTTTTGTTATTCTATTGAATGCCGATGAACCAAACAGCGTTGCTCATATCGTATACAATAGTACACACCAGCTCTAGATAAGTTAATTAATTCTACATTTTCTAATTGTAAGAATGGATTCAGCCTACGCTGTGAGTGCCTAAAATGGAATTTGCAATGTACTTTTGCTTGTAGCCAGTGCGCTGCGAGTGTATAAAATGGGAGTTTCAATGTACGTTTGCTTGTGGCCAGTGTAATGGACTAGCTTGCCTCAATACCATTTCACTACCAAAACAACCCTGAGGAAGGAAACGCATTCGACATTTCTTAGACTGGATTTTCTTTTTTCCGTTGTGATATTTACACTATCTAACATATCTAAAAAAATTAAAAGGCGCGAGAACCCGAATTAAATAGGATAAATATGACGATAATGTTCAAACGCCCAAAAAATGAGGAAGAGGGAGTGAAATAAGATTATTAGGTAGATTGTAAGGCATATATACTGCCCTATTAAGACAAGATGTTTTAGTTGTTTCTGATATAGTTACACATGCTTTATTATTTAACTAAGTCAAGTTGTCGTATCTTAAATAGAAATAGCGTTTTATGATAGTTAATTTCTGTTTTATTTATAATAACCTGTTAAATACTAAATCTGGATAGCAAAACATTATTGACAAATTCTTCTTTTTCTTAAAGCTTTGTCTTTGCAGGTAGGACGTGGTTTATTAACTTTAAACAAAGTATTATTCATTGAAATTTACTATTGTTTACGTATTACAGTATAGGTACAGGGTGTGTTTTTAAAAACTTACAATGGCCATGTTCTCTAAACGAAGGCAAATCTCAAAAAATAAGAAAAAAACCGATTATATAAAAGCTGGAGGGGGAATATAAATGGCGTATTTTTCAAAACACCTTTATTTATTTACCCCTTAAGCTGCACCCCTAGTCACTTTAAAAACTAAATGGCAACATACGTTATATGGCACATCTCTGGAAGGCTTAGGAAACTTTTTTTTGTTGGTCATAAAAAGTTGGGGTGAAATCAAATACTATCCTTAAATTTTAGAAAAATACTATTTTATTACTCATAAAAAAACACCAGGAAATATCCAATTAAATTAATTAAAATTAAATAAAAATTAATAATAAATTAGAATAACACTTCCTGTAAAGCTAACCCCCTCTCCAAAAAACGTTTTGGTTAGTTCTGGTTACTTCTGTTGTACAAGCGCCCAATAACCAAGAAAAGCATTTTTCTTAAGCTTTCCAAATAGGAGCCACATATGGGGTGTTGCCATTTAAGATTTTTAAGTGACAGTGGGTGCAGCTTAAGGGGTTGATAGAGGTGTTTTAAAAAATACGTCATGTATATTCCCCCGGGTTTTATAGAAAAGATATTCTTTTATTTTCTGATATCTCCCTTGGCTTAGAAAATATAGTCATTGTAAGTTTTTAATAAATTAAAAAATTACGAAAAAAACTTTTATTACATTTGGCCTCCTAGAACTTCCAGACACGAGATTTTGTGAGACTTTCGACACAACTTTAAAAACGTCAAATAAAAGTGTATACAAGTTCCCATCTCTTATTCCGAGGTTGGTCACATATTTTTGCTTAAATAGGGACTAAAAGTAAAAGTTTATTCCAAAAAGCATACAATAGTAAACGACGTATCTCTAAACGAAATTATTGCTCTACTATCTTGAGCATAGAAGAAGTCAGTAACAATTAAATTGTGGGCAATATCACAAAGTGTGATATCTCAAAAAATGCGAAAATTGGGTTACGTAGTAATTAAAAAAAAGTAGTTACTGAATATCATACGGTAAGTATAGAAAAATAATAATTGACTTATCTCATTTTACCCAGACAAAAACCCGCAATAAAACACTTTAAACGTTTTCTGTAAAAGTAAAAAAAAGAGATATCCCAGTTATTAATAAGTGTCGTATTTTACGTTCTCTAAACCCCAACAATATGCAAAACACGCATTACAGGGTGGGAAAATTTGGGCGTTTTTATGGGATATCTCAGTTATAACTGGAGCTATTAAATAACCAATGTAGGTGTGATGGGCTCAATTTTAGAGAAACTTAAAATGGCGTCGTCAGAATTTTAATAAAATTATTTATCTAAGAGATTGAAGGGAAAATTAAAAAATTGTTGTTTTTGATTTTATCCTATATATACTTTAATATAAGAAATAGCAGAACTCTTTACGTAGAGTCTACAGGAAGTATTTAATTTTTTATACAGCGTTGCGTTAAAAAGTTACGATACCAGCTTGATGTTTTTCTTATGGAACACCTTATATATTTTTATATTAAATAATAGTCCTTGTCACTGCAATTACAAATATATGTAGAATAATAATATTATCTCTCTATTTTTTTAAATATTTGAATTTTAATATTTGTTTTTGAGCGTACCCCGTATAAACAACTTCTTTTACAAAAATATTTTAAATAAAAACCACTTTGATACATGACGAATTTGCGAAAATAATGGAAAAAATGTTAAACATTTAAAACCTAAAATTTATCCAGTAATTTTAGGAGTTTTAAACCCCAAATACGGCGTTTTAATGAAGATGTGAAAAATCGACATTGATATGGTGCCGGCTAAAAAAGTTATAAACGTCAAAATGTCACGAAAATCAGTTTATAGTAAATATCTTTCGACCTATAGGTCGGAGGTTAATAAAATCAACCGTTTTCGCAGTAGAGCACTGAGAAAGTGACTACATTATTATGATGCACTCGTTTCCTTATCAACTTCGAGGTAGATTAAAGGCGCGTTTTTTTACATGGTTTTCTCCTAGACACAATTCATGATCTGTAATATATGAACAGGAGTTGTGGGCAATAATCAAATCAACTCTTATAATGCTAAAATAATTGATCTGAAGTCAATTACAAAAATGGTAGATGTTACATTTAACAAAATTTCATTTAAACGCTCTGACAGAGTTCTTCCATTATCATCAGTAAACACTTCTATCATGGTTCATAACTTCCAGGTAACCATCGCTGAGTTATTGCTATTTTAAATAAAAAGTTGCTAGTTTAAATAAAAAATTTAAGGAAAATCTTTGTAAATAATTAGAGTATGAATATATTCATATCCAACAGCACATTTTGATAATGTTGGCATGAGATAAACACAAAAATCAAAAATATATCATTACTTTAAGCCAATTAATTATCAAGTAAATTCCGATGACGCAACATGTATAACTGATGGTGGATTTCTTATGCATCGTGATGTATGGCAAAAAAATGATACATTTAATATTAGCATTAACAAATATAATATTTATTTATCAAACAATTTCGGTCAAAATACTATTGTCAATTTTGATGGTTACTCCGATAGCAGTAAAAATATCAAAGCGATGGAACAACTAAGACGAACCGCAGCCGTTTCTACATCTTGTAAAGTGCACTTTAATGAAACAATGGAAGTTCCTATCAGTCATAAAATTGTTTTATGTAATCGATTTAACAAAAGAAAATTAATTGAAATGCTGATTCAATATTTCAAAAAAGTCGGTATTCCTACAAGACAATCACGTGATGATGCTGACCTCTTAATAGTTGAAAAAGCAATTAAAAAATCAATAAATAATACTACACTTGTCGTTGGCGATGACATAGATCTACAGGTACTTTTCATAGCACAAACACAAATACTTGACCAACCTACATCCATTGTTTTAACCTGAAAAAAAAACAATGGTAAAACAAAAATATATTCGACTGATAGCCACACTACAAGAAAAATATTATGTTTTAACATGCCACGACTGGATGTGACACAACTTCAACACTTTTTGGAGAAGCAAAAAAGTCATGAAGATGTTTAAAAAGAGACCCGATTTAAACAAGCAGAAATATTCCAACAAGAAAATTGCACACAAGATGCCCTTGTCAATGCTGAAATACATTTTTTACTAGCAATGTACGGTGTACCAGAATCAGAACAATTAATTGATAATTACAGGTACTGTAGCTTTACTAAACTAACAAGACAAAGTACAGCTGTAAAATTTTCATTATTACCACTCACTTCTTCAGCAGCATATTTATCGAGTGTATTATCAAATACAAATATAGCTAGGAAGAGAAATTGATCAACAGCAGTGGGGTTGGGTTGAAAAATAATATATTACACCCAATAACAACTTTATTGCCACCAGCACCCAATGATCTACTAAACATAATCTTTTGTAAATGTGGATGCAAAAATATTGGATTAAGATGCTCTAAAGTTTGTGGAGATTGTCGTGGTCAGTCATGCTTAAACGCAGAGCCGACTTATAATGAAAATGATATAGATAAGGATATAAATATAGAAATAAGTCCGCTTGATGTATTGTCACCAACTTTAAAGGATATTGAAGGTGAGGATATGGACGATGAATGAATATAAAAAATAATAATACTTTTTTGGATTTTTAATGCGCAAAAAACGTTATTTACTATTAAATTAAAAAAAAAGCTTTAAATAAATATCATGGATTATGCTCACGGGGGAAACCATGCAAAAAAACTCGCCTTGCAGGTGATAAGGAAACGAGTGCATCATCATAATGTAGTCACATTTTCAGTGCTTTACCTCGAAAACGGTTAATTTAACAAAAAAAAAATGCAAAAGGCATTTTTGTAATAAATTGCATGAAAAATAACTTTTATAAACCAATATTAACCATATTTGCGAAAAACTGATTTTTGTGACATTTTGACGTTTAGGTATAACTTTTTAGCAGGCACGATATCAATGTCAATTTTTTACATCTTTATTAAAACGCCGTAATAAAGCGGTATACCAAATTTCAGCTAGGTAGAAATTTTTCCGCAGATGAAACCTAAAATGACTGGACTAAATTTCCAAATATTTTTATGAAGTTTTTATTAATAAATTCGTCATGCGCGTTTTTATTTTTTTTTAAACTATGCATCGTTTGGAAAAAAGTCAAGAAATCAAATTTGTTCCAAATTAATGGGGATTTTAAAAATAATTTTTATTTTAGAAATAAGCAGTAGCACACCATTTTTTTCTCCCTACAAATATGATATGTTTTTTTTTAATTTTACAAAAAAGCTATGTCTTTTGCTGCTGATAAGCAATGTACCAAATACCATTTAAAAATCTAGAGCGGTTTAAAAATTATGATAAAAAAATGTTTTTTCTTAGAATTTTAGCCCCCTGATCTTTAAAAGAGAGGGTTTCCGGACATATGTTTATATGGGAAACTAGGGCTTTTTTTGATGTAGAATATGCCATTAAAATTTGATACATGAATTTCGGAACACCCTATATATTGTGGAACAAATAAAGACAAAACCGCAAACAAAATATTAGTTGTTTAGATTGAGCATTTTTTTTTATTTTCTGTAGAGGCATTATTTCACGTTCAATCTGGTTTCGTCCTTATATTTTAAATTTATGAATAAAGTAATTATTATAAAAATTATGTTTTTATATATATTATTAAATTACCGTTACAGTAAATGCACAAAATAGTCACTTACCTTCTAGTATATTATAAAGATCAGCGCGGGATGGATCAAACTGACCACAAGGTGGTTGGACGCAATAGTCCTGCCATGGATGCCAATTAAAACATGTTACCACTTCAGTATTTTGCCAACCTTCCCCAACATGAGCTGGTGCATCAAATTCAGGAACTACTCTTATTCCTCTCACTCGAGCATATTGAATGATATCTTTGATGGTAGCATCATCATAAACTTTTTTTGGGAGTAGGCTCCATATTCGGAAAGCTCTGGTCTTGATTTTGATACATAAGGAAAACTAGCTGTATCAGTTAAATGCCAGTGGAAGGTATTTAGTTTACTAGCAGCCATCGCTCTTAGTGTTCTTTTAATTACGTTGGTTGAGATATAATTTCTGAAAATAATTATAAAGTAGGTTTTAAATGTATGCAGGGTAATTCTTAACTTATACGCATATTTTGGGAAATTATTGCCAAGGACAAAAAATGACTCGTGATGAGAAAAGTTTGAAAACTATTTTTACTTAGGGAGAAAATCAATTGTTTTACATAAAACAGAACGTAAGTTATGTGCACCAAGAATAACTAATAATAATAAAAAAGATGGTAAGCTATTTTTTGTAACAGTTTAATCATCCGATTTTTTGTCTTTTAATAAACTAAATTATTAAACAAGTTATGAAGACGTTCGGTATGTCCATTAGTGCTCTACTATACAATTATTTCCCGAGTGTATGCATATAGGTTAAGAATCGGTGTACAGGGTGTTTTATTTTCCATAGTTTTACAAAGTATTTCGAAAACCGAAAGGAATATCATAATTGTAATATATAGGACTCTCGATCTCTATTTTTAAGAAAACGACTGCAGTGAAAACAGCTCATGACTATTGCAATTCATCTCGAAGCTACAGGGTGATTTTCAGATTTTGTCCATATTTACAACTTTCTTTAACTCGTTTCCTATAAAACTTATGAAGAACCGTTAGGTAGGTTAGTTATGTAGTTATTTTTGTAGAATATTGTGGTGAAGTTAGTTCTTGTTAGTTCTGAGAAAATTACCCTACTTATGTTTTTGCCTTTGGAATACCGTGTTTATAATATATATATATAGAATGTTATGCTTAGTTGTAAGAACATATTCTGATAGGGTACATGTTTTTTTATTGAGTCTACAATCACTCTTGTGTCTAGTGATTCGTTGTTGTAAAACAGTGGAGGTTTGTTCTATATTCAGCCAATTACAAATAATGGTAGACGTCTGTTTTGCAACATGTTAGAGAACTTCGTCTGGGATTTTATAGACAACCCACAGCTTTGAGTAAACCAAAAGTTTGACCTCTTCATGAATAAATTGGTCAGCGCTTTCAACCATGCCTTCCCTTACAAAAACGTATTATGTAAGACTGATAACACCCCAGAAATAGTTTGGTTTAACGACGAACTAAAAACCATGTGGAATCAACTTAGGTTTTTGGATGAATACTGCAGCTGCCATAAAACCCAAGCAAACATTAACGTCCTCAACGAATACCGAAGGAACTACCATGGGCTGTAAAAAAGGCTAAGATATCAGTTACTTCAAACCCCACTAGATCTGCAAATCATTTAATAAAATTTATGTGGAATATAATTAACTCATATACTCATAAGAAGGATACTAAACCAACATGTAATATTTCTCCATAAAAATTTAATGACTACTTTGTAAATATTTCCAATAAGGTACTGGACGAGCTTCCACCTGCTACTAAAGACCCACTGGAATATGTAAGAACTTTGGAAGAACAGCCGGACCATTTTATTTTCAATGAAGTCTCATTTAACTATGTACGCGATGTCGTTAGAACGCTAAAAACCCCGAAGTCCCGAGATATCTATGGCCTGACTGTTCCACTTCTAAAGCACATACAAAATATAATTTTAGTCCCTCTTACTCAGCTTCTGAATGAGACGATTAGAACAAGTATTTTTCCGGATGCTCTGAAGATGGCCTCAGTTATCCCAATCTTTAAAAATGGTGATATTAGGTTTGTTCCAGCAGGCTGTCAGAAATGTTTGCAACTGTTCGGATTCTGCGCACGTCAAATTTGTCGTTCCAGCAGTGCCATGTTTCTAACATTATACAATTGTTTGTTGTTCCAGCAGTAGTTTTAAGATGTTGGAAACTGTTTGAAAAGTTTGCAAACTTTCTTCAAACATTACTGACAATTTTTAACATAACCTTTCTTGTATTGACGTGTAAGCAGTATGCACGCTTTGTTTATTTTTCGTTCCAACAGAAAACTGTTGCCAACATTTTTGACTAATGTTTGTAACAATTTCTGCGTTTTACGATTGTTGCTAACATGTTTCAAACATTCTGCTGGAACAAACCTATTAATAAACCCGAAAATCACAGACCTATTTTGAGATTGCCAGTAATCTCCAAAGCATATGAAAAAATAATGAAAAATCAGATCGTTCAATATATGGAAGGGAACAAGCTGTACAATCCTTTCCAGTTTGCATTTAGTGATGTGGGTTTGACAAGAGATGCTATAATGAGATTTACTTCTCTAACTTTAGAATGCTTTGAGACTGGTCTGCACTCCGCATCTATATTCAGCGATCTTAGTAAAGCATTCGATTGCGTGTTACAGGACATTTTGCTGAGGATGCTGGCGGCCTACTCTTTTCAGTTTGCAGCTAAAGCTCTTTTAAACTCCTACCTAGAGGGAAGAAAACAGGTGGTTCGTCTACAGTCTGAGTCTGGTAAGCTATCGCTTACGAGTAGGTGTTCCGCAAGGTTCAATTTTTGGTCCAATTTTATTTTTAATATACATAACGATATGTCCAATTCAATAAATACTGCTAAATGCACTTTCTATGCTGACGACACTACTTTAACAGTATCAGCTACATACCTTGTGGAACTTAAGGCAAAAACAGAGGAAGTACAAGCTCAGGGAAATTAATGGTTTATGGCAAATCAGCAGTCACTAAATGTCACAAAAACAAAAACCATGGTGTTGTCACCTAGATGTCTTGATAATGTTCCAGCAAACCCAACATCTATTAAATTTCTGGGAATTCAATTGGACCCAAAACACACATTGTGTGAGCAACTACTTTGGCATAAATTATTTTAATAAACTGGACGAATCAATAAAGATCTTAACTCCAACAAAACTAAACGGAACTCAAAAAGCTACCTCTGCAGGTTTCTCCTTTCTCCTTGGAAGAAATTGATAGGATTGATTCCGATTATTCAGTAACTAAGTATAACTTTGTTTGTTCCTAACGTTTTCATTTGTTCATTTATTTCTTTAATGACTATTTTTACTTGTTCGTTACCGATAATCTGTGCATTATGTATTATAAACCCACTTGTTTTTTAGTTTTAAGGTTTATTTTATATTTACTAATTTTTATGACGTATGTTATTAAATTATAATATTTAATGACATTAATTAATAAACTAAACTAAACTAAACTAAAACGAAACGAAACGAAACGAAACGAAACGAAACGAAACGAAACGAAACGAAACGAAACGAAACGAAACGAAACGAAACGAAACGAAACGAAACGAAACGAAACGAAACGAAACGAAACGAAACGAAACGAAACGAAACGAAACGAAACGAAACGAAACGAAACGAAACGAAACGAAACGAAACGAAACGAAACAGAAACGAAACGAAACGAAACGAAACGAAACGAAACGAAACGAAACGAAACGAAACGAAACGAAACGAAACGAAACGAAACGAAACGAAACGAAACGAAACGAAACGGAAACGAAACGAAACGAAACGAAACGAAACGAAACGAAACGAAACGAAACGAAACGAAACGAAACGAAACGAAACGAAACGAAACGAAACGAAACGAGAACGAAACGAAACGAAACGAAACGAAACGAAACGAAACGAAACGAAACGAAACGAAACGAAACGAAACGAAACGAAACGAAACGAAACGAAACGAAACGAAACGAAACGAAACGAAACGAAGAAACGAAACGAAACGAAACGAAACGAAACGAACGAAACGAAACGAAACGAAACGAAACGAAACGAAACGAAACGAAACGAAACGAAACGAAACGAAACGAAACGAAACGAAACGAAACGAAACGAAACGAAACGAAACGAAACGAAACGAAACGAAACGAAACGAAACGAAACGAAACGAAACGAAACGAAACGAAACGAAACGAAACGAAACGAAACGAAACGAAACGAAACGAAACGAAACGAAACGAAACGAAACGAAACGAAACGGAAACGAAACGAAACGAAACGAAACGAAACGAAACGAAACGAAACGAAACGGAAACGAAACGAAACGAAACGAAACGAAACGAAACGAAACGAAACGAAACGAAACGAAACAGAAACGAAACGAAACGAAACGAAACGAAACGAAACGAAACGAAACGAAACGAAACGAAACGAAACGAAAACGAAACGAAACGAAACGAAACGAAACGAAACGAAACAGAAACGAAACGAAACGAAACGAAACGAAACGAAACGAAACCAAACGAAACGAAACGAAACGAAACTAAACTATATAGTTACATTACATTGAAGAGAGTAAACAACATTCTTTTTTAAATCACTATCTATGTCTTTAAGCCTGGAAAAAGTGCTTTCAATTTTTAAAACTTGTTTGCCACATATTTTAATGCCTGTAAGTTTAGTTAAAATTTTTGCCAATTTGTGAAAAGTTTCACCGCAGTAAAGTAGTGGAAAATAATAGGAAGGTTGATTTTCAGTTAAAAAGGCACTGATATTTGGAGAGATGTTTGTTGGTTGGTTGTTATTTGATACAGAGGCCGAAATTTCTGGAAAAACTGTTGACTCCTATTACTCTATTGTTATTATTTGAATTGTTAGTGTTGATAGAGTTATGTAAAAATTTATTGAGAAAGGATTTTGGATAACCAATATTCAAAAAGATAGAGTAGAGCTTTTTAATGTTTTTATTATTATATGATGGATGACAAATTTTTTGTATTCTGTTTTTTAAGACTAGATCAAAAATGAAAATTAATCTTGTTGTGTTGAGATATATAAATTTTAACTCCCAACACCCAATTTCTTGAAAAAAAACCGTAGTTATTGGCTTGGCCGATCGTGCAATCAAACTATCTGTCCCAGAATAAAGAGAGCTAAAAATGCCCTTAGTCAAAATAATTACCCCGAAAAACATATAAATAGTATTTCTAAAAAACGGATGTATATATTTTACAACCAAAATCAACCAAAACACAAAACAAATGACAAAACCAAAAAATATCTTTCTTTATCATATGTCCCAAATCTATCGGAAAAAATAACAAACGTATTTAAAAACCACAACATTATAGTAGCGCACAAAAGACATAACCTCCTGAAAAATAATTTTAGCCAACTAAAATAAAATTCGAAAAATAGACAAAATCACGTTATTTAGGAAATCCCCTGCAGAAATTGCAATGGTGTTTATATCGGACAAACAAGCCAACACCTTAAAAACCGCTTAAATGGCCATTGTTATGATAAAAAAAAAACAAAACCGCTCTAACAAATCATCGTCTAGAAAAATCACATACATTTGATTTTGAAAAAACTAAAATTTTACGCATTGAAAACCAAACAAAAAAGTTTTATGAAATGTTAGAAATTCAAAAACCAAAAACTGTATTAATTATAAAGCCGACGTCAAACAATTTAGTAAAATTTACCGCAACATCATACAATAATAACATTAATTTATTTTAAAAACCCCTATTTTTACCAACAAAGACATAATTAGTAATAAAAAACAAAAAACTTTATAATTCTATGAAATTCCTAAGACAATGAAAAAAATAATAAAAATAACATTCTTTTCGTACCACTTCCAATCCTTCTTGTCAGTATTTATTTATAAGTCCCTGTAGCAGTATACGTTTTTAATTATTATGTGAATAGTAAATTATATTGGAGGATGTGGTACTTCAGCAACTGTTATGAAACCACCAACTTTTGACGGAAAGGTACCCTGGGTTACGTACCTTAGACAATTTGAAGCTGCTGCGAACGGCAATAATTGGAGTTTACCAGAAAAGGCACGCGCACTAGTGCTTGCTCTACAAGGTGAAGTCATGGACGTATTAAGAAATATTCCTGAAGAAAAACAAGGCCACTATCAATCAATTATAATGTTCCTAGAAATGAGATATGGCGAGACACATTTGCAGGAAGTTTATAAGGCGCAGGTGCAGGGACGAAGACAGAAATATAACGAAAGCCTTTAGGAATACGAAGCTGACATCGTTCGTTTGATTAATCTGACATATCCGACATACCCAGAAGAAATAAAACAAGAACTAGCCGTGGGTAGTTTCATTGAAGGTCTACGCGATCCAGACCTGAATCAGGCTTTAAGAATGGCTAGACTAAAGAAAATATCAGAAGCTCTTGCCTACGCGCTTCAATTCGAAACAGCCAAAAAAACGTCCTGGAGTCAGACAAGAATAAGAAGAATAAACTTTGTACCAGAAGAAGACAATTCAAATAAAGATTTTGCAAGAGTAATGAAGGAGCTGTAAGAAATTTTCCTTAAGAAGCAAACAGAAGAAGACAACAGTATGACATTTAGAAGAAGAAATACTATCCGCTGTTGGAAGTGTGGTAAAAGGGGCATCTACAGAGAAATTATACCAGATTTAATGCCCCTACTAGTAGTCCAGAAAACTCCCAGTAGTCAGCTTCATGGGGGAAAGCTGGCTAGGTGCTATCAAGCCCCACCAACAACAACTATTAGTTAGATTAGAGTATCCCGGCTGCAGAACAATGGCTCCAGCTTGGTAGTACCTGGAAATGTATGCGGTCGGAAATGTGAGATGGTACTAGATACTGGTTCCACACATACCATCGTGAAGCCGAACATCATAGCTCATTGTAAAATATTCCGCTCTGAGAAGAATTATATCTTGGAAACTGCTAATGGAGAAATTTTACCAATAAACTTGAAGCCAGAATAAGCCTAAGGAGAACAACATTCATACAAGTCGTGTTTGTAGCCGACATCATGGACGAAGTTATTCTTGGCCTAGACATTATGGAAAATCAGAAGTTTGTACTAGACCTTCCACAACGGGTACTACGAACCAATAATGAAGAGATCCTAATGAGACTACTACGAAGGAGTGAAGCAATAATTCGAAAAGTTGTCCTTACTGAAGGTGTCCTATTACCGCCAAATTCAGAAAGCATAAGGTATACAAGCAAAGTTTGAAGACTCAGAAGAAGGTGAATTGTTTTAGTCGAACCAGTTGAAAATAGTCCGTTATACGCTAAAGGAATTTTACCGGCCAGAACGCAAGCCAAAAGAGACATGGTATTTGTCCGAATGATGAAGCTAAAGAATTACCCTCAACAAGTCAAACAAGGTGACATAGTTGGTACCTGTCAACCTGCTAACATGATAGTTACCTTCATTTTAACTGCACCTGCAGAAATCCCCACAAGTAAATTACCTGATGCTCTGCAAGACCTGGTGATTTCATCGAAATCCTTGTTAGATCCAGTCCAGCTATCTATGTTAGAAGCACTTTTAAAAAGAAATCAAGATGTTTTCTCCGTATCTGAAAATGATTTGGAAAAACCCAGCGTAGTTCAACATCGGATAAACACCAAAGACGCCTCGCCAATCAAACAACCACCAAGGCGAATTCCTTTAGCCAAGAGAGACGAAGTCGAAAAGTTATTAGGAGACATGCAAAAACAAGGCATTATAGAACCATGTTAGAGTCCATGGTCAGTTTCAGTAGTCCTAGTCAAGGAGAAAGATGGTTCCACCAGATTTTGTGTTAACTCCAGAAGACTGAATGACGTCACGAAGAAGGACAGTTTTTCACTAACACGAATCAACGATACCCTGGACACGCTGACGGGGTCAAAATGGTTTTTCACATTAGACTTAAAAAGTGGCTATTGGCAAATAGAACTTCATCCGGAAGACAAGGAAAAATCTGCTTTTTCGACTGGAACCGGACTGTGGCAATTTAATGTTATGCCCTTTGGACTATGTAATGCCCCTGCTACTTTTGAACGTTTGATGGAGTTAACACCACGGAGACTAACTTGGAAAACATGCTTAGTATACCTGGATGACATAATAATTCTTGTAAAAACATTTGACGACCACCTGAAAAATTTTGAAGAGGTTTTTCAGAAGCTTAGATCCGCCCAACTGAAGCTTAGTCCAAAGAAATGTCACCTTTTCCAGAAAGAAGTTAAGTAGGTACTTAGAGCATATAATTACAGAAGATGAAGTAAGAACCGATCCAGATAAAACAGAAGCTATCCAGAACTGGCCTGTACCAAAGAACAAGCATAAAATTAAAAGTTTTCTGGGACTATGACGAGTAGTAGAAGCATTTCGAGAGGTTAGACGTGTTTTAATTGCGCTCGTAGTTTCAGTGTTTTTTATAGCGAAAATATAGACTAATAAACTTTTGTTTGTATAATGGGTGAAAACAGTGATCGTTCTAAAGCTTTTAAGGACTTAATCGCAAATTTTAATGAACGACCTTTACGTAAACAACGATCTTTCTCGGTAGGTTCCCGAAATATTTCAACGGCTGAAATAAACAAAATAAGCGGTGTTGTGCAAAAAAACCGGTTAAATCGATAAAAATTAGCGGTGGGCTTAACAGTGATTTTTTGATCGCTGCTACTGCTATCTAAAAGTAGCTGCTACTGAAAACTGTGATATTATCACTCTTTACGAAAACATGCTAAATTTTCATAAATAAAGTCATAGTTAACCTTGTTAAAATTAAATGAAGAAAAAATATATCATTTTTAAATACATTCTGTCATTTAATTATACATATAATTTAATTATTGATTTGCATTAGCATGTAAGTGTATATAACAAAAAACGGACATTACACGAAGTATATCAAATAGGTATATTAATTTTTTTATAAACATTTATAGCTTTGATCATATTTTTTGGGCAACCCATTCGCAATAGATTTATTAATAAATTAAATTGATAAAAAAAAATAGTTTTCATCCAGTAAGCAAGCCAATTCGCATCCTGTTTTACTAACGTAAATATGAATCCCCATAAACATAAACAAAAGAGGTTAGAATCACTGAATCGCAATGACAATTCACAATCACCGTCCAGCGATCGCAGTCGCCGTTTAATATTGTGGTTACGGGCAGCGCCACCTCTGCGAACTGCGGATATTAAAGAGTGATTTTTTCACTGCTATCGCCAGGCGCAAGTAGCAGCTACCAAAATGATTTGTTAATAACCGGTGATTGGTAGCAGCGACTGCGATCGCAGTCACACCTTTAATAAAAACCCAGTCAAGTAAACAAACAACTAAATCCAATGCAGATAAAAAGGATTCACCAATACAGGGGAGTCTAATAAGTTTAAATTTAATTTGGAAGAAAATGATCAAGTTTTTAATGCTAACGTTTTTAAGCCAGTGCTTCGTACACCACCTCCTATGGACATAAATGAGAAAATGTCTTTTAGGCCAGTACTTCGTACACCCCCACAAAATCTTGTAAATCAAGCACCTCAAACTGTAGTAAATGATGCACTAGGTAAACGGACAAGATTGGATATATCTCCAGGAGAGGAAAATGATAAAAAAGGCAGTGCGATGGTTTGAATTTCAATACCTTAAATGAAACAACAAGACCAGAGTCATCCTCAAAGATAGTCGAAAACCAACAGAAACAAAAAGAAGAAATACTATTACCAATGGACAAACTACTCCTAGAAGTTTTTAAATCTTTGGATAAAATACAAAATGCTTCAGATGTCGAGGTAAAAGGTAAACAAGGTATGCAAAAAAAGATCAAGAAGTTATAAAAACAGCAACAACTGAAATTTATAAAAATATAGCAATGCTCACCTACAGGATGGGTCAGTTAGAACAGCAGAAAACGATCTTGGAACATAAGCTACAAATACAGGATGTACAGGAGAAAAATATTGTAAATATACATAACGTAGACAAACAAGAAACATATTCGGCAGTAACAAAGCAATCCAGAGCAAATACATTAGCCTTACCAACTAATACAACAGTTACTGGTAATAAAGATCTGAAAATGAGAGTCACTCCGGAAAAAACCTACAGTTCCATTAAAAAACAAAACAAAAAACCAGGTACACCAGAAAAACAATGGACCACACCCCCACACAATAAGAAATATGAAACTTTAGTTAAACCAAGGGAGAATACAGATTCAAAAAGGTCCTTAAAGAGATTAAAGCAAATGTATTTAAAGATAACGAAAATAGGTAAAACATTTAAGAGAGTTAATCAATTATCAAATGGTAGTGTAATCATAGAGTGTCACGATGATAATCAACATAAAAAACAGCAAAGAGTATTAGAAAACCAACAAAACTTTCTAACACAAAACTTAAAAATACTGAACCTACATTGATGATAAGTGGAATAGAAAAGGGATATACGGATATAGCTTATGCTAAGGAATATACAAACCTTGCTATGTGTTTCAAATGTTTTTTTTTAATCTTTTTGACATCCCACGAAGGTCTATGCCTAAATACCAGAATACTGTGGGTGTCGGGTTATTAGATGTTTAACCCATCGTTCCCCCTGTTCCGTCAACGTTGTCCAAGCACTGAAACATGCAGTTGCATTTCACAGCACCTTTTAGACAACGCGGTAGTGCCACCACGGTCGTTATTTTGGCCATGTAGCTAAGTATTGCAAAGGAACAGTTTGCTGCTATAAATGTGGTAGAGAACACGACAGTAAAGAATGTCCGGAAGACACGCCGCTTGATTGCCCCAATTATAAGCGACAAAAACTAATAAATAGAACACATTCTGCAAGAGACCCTAAGTGCCCAGCATATTTAAGAAAGATAGAACAATTTCGACAATCGACCGATTTTGGTGGCAGCGGCAGTGAACCAAACACTTTTTAGAAGTAAATTAAATCCGTCTTTCAAAAACAAAACGAACAATCAGCAAGACTAAAGTGATATCGTAGGTCACAGTATTATATATCAGAATGTTCAGTCTATTGGAAATTCTGTTGATAGAATAAATCATTTATTAGAAGAGCAGTCAGACTGCAAATTTCTATGCATCACAGAACACTGGAAAACTAAATAACATCTTGGGATGTTTACTATAAAGAACTTTAAGCTAGGGTCATGCTTTTGTAGGAAACAAGGGTATGGGAGGCAGCAATCTATGTGCAAAAACACATAAAAGTAAAGCATCGATCAAGAATTAATAAACTGTCACTAAGTGGACATTTTGAGTGCGCGAGTGTCGAGTGCAGTTTGGGAGGTAAGCAGTTTATTATTGTGTCAATTTACAGACCTCCGGCAGGCGACATGAAAATATTTTTCAAAAAGATTGAGAAGCTTTTACTGCAAGTTATAAGTGAAAAGAAAAAATACTTTTAGCAGGTGACTTTAATATAGAGCTATTAAAAAATATCAATAATAAAACCAATTTTTTGTCAATTATGAGTTCCTTTAACATGTATCCTACCATTTTAGAGAATACTCGTTTAACTAACACAAGTGGGAGTAGCATAGATAACATATTTACAAATATCGCCAAACTAGAAGTTTATAGTTGCGTCTTAAACACTGTAATATCGGATCATCTTGCACAAAAAGTAGTTTTTAAAAGTAAAAAAGGGGACAAATTTAAACCCCATTATGAAAGAGTTTTTCTTCTTACAATAAGGACAAATTTGTAAAAATGTTATTGCAACAAGATTGGTTAAGTGTGTATGAGGTAAATAAGGCAAATGTAAATGACCAGTGGTGTGTTTTTATGGAAAATTAGTTAACAAAAAACAACAAAAAAATCTTTATAAAAATAATGAAAATTTAAGGTGTATAAAAAATAGATTAGATATTCTTTTAAGTTTAAGATCTCAAAGTAAAGATTTTAACGAAATGTACACTAATGTTAAAAAGACTATGATAAGGCTTTCATCGAAATTAGGGGTAAGAATTATGAAAACAGAATTAAACAGTCAGATAATAAAAATAAATGCATGTGGACTATATATGATGAAATCTCTGGGAAAAACAATAAAGATAATACTACAATATCTGGAGACCCTGAAAAAGTTTCAAATCAATATAATGAGTTTTTGCTTCAAATAGTACCTAATTTATTAAAACATTAAAGAGGCAGACTGGAATTGTAGAATTCCAAATAATACTAGATCTTTGTATTTAAGACCAACTACCTGTAAAGAAATTCTAGAATTAGCACAAAAAATTAAAAATAAACATAGTAGTGGATATGATGAAATTCCCAAAAGTCTAATAAAGTTGTGTATTCCAGTAACAAGTAAATTATTGTGTTATATAATAAATAATTCTCTTAAAGAGGGCATATTCCCTGAACAGCTTAAATTAGCGGTAATTAGACCAATTTTTAAAAATAAGGGGGATTCAGAAAGTATGGACAGTTATAGACCCATAAGCTTTCTTCCTGGTTTTTCAAAGTTGTTTGAATTGGGTTTTTAGTGATAGATTAATGGGGTTTATGAAGGAATGTAGTCTTTTTTCGAAAAACCAGCATGGTTACCTTGAGAGAAGATCAACTCAGACTGCAGTCTTTCAGTTTACTAGATTAATTTTGAATTATTTGGAGGAGGGAAAAATAGCAATGGGTATGTTTTTGGATCTTTCAAAGGCTTATGACTGCTTAGATCGTAATCTACTTTTGAAAAAGCTGGAGTTATATGGTGTTAGGGGATCTGCCCTTAAGTGGATTTAATCATATCTAGATCATAGAACGCAAATAGTAGTTTTGGAAAAAGATAACTATTTGTATAGATCAGAAATTTTGTAAAATACAGTGGGTATTCCACAGGGAAGCATATTGGGACCAATTCTGTTTATTATATTTATTAATGATTTAAATTTAGAATTTGAAATAAACAAGTCATTCATGTTCCAGTCTTACAGAATATGCTGACGATACCAATATATTAGTAACAGGGATGCAAATTGCAGATTTAACTCTTAACGCATCAAAGGATTTTCAGGAAACAAAAATGTGGTTTCAAAAAATAAACTTCTTTTGAACGAAGAAAAAACTAATATCACTATTTTTAAACAAAACTTAGTAGGAAAGACATACCCGAAACATTGGAATTGGATGGGAAAATTTTACATGTGAAAGAAAACACAAAGTTTTTGGGTATTTATATTAACCAATTTTTAGACTAGTCATGCCATATTGATGAGTTAAGCAAAAAGTTGAATAAGACATGTTACTGTCTACGCATAACATCCAAATATTTAAAAGAAACAGCCTTACGCACACTGTATTTTTCAAATTTCGAAGCCACGCTCAAGTATGGAATAATTTTTTGGGGAAGAAATTCAAAAGTGCAGGATCTTTTGTTATACAAAAACGTATTTTAAGAATTTTGTATAAAATGTCATATGCACAATCGTGTAGAGGGGTTTTTAAGTCTAAGAAACTACTTACTGTTTATGGTCTGTACATTTATGAAACTATAGTATTTTTTATAAAAACCAGGATAAATTTGACATACAATCTAATCATAATTATAGCACTAGAACACGCAATATTAACTACCCATTACATAGGTTAACTTTAACAGAAAACAATCCATACTATATGTGTATAAAATTGTTTAATAGACTAGATGTTAGAATTAAAAGTGCCCCTAACGAGCGATTGTTCAAAAAGCAATTAAGGAACTTTCTTGTAAATTTGGAACCTTATAATCTGAAGGACTATCTGGATATTTAGAAAATCTTCAAAAATTGTAATTTTTTGTATATGTGTTTTTTTAGTGAGAACGTTGTTTTTGTGACGACGTTGTTTTAGTGACGACGTTTCATTTTATGTTGTAAATCGTATTGCAATGTAATTTTGAAATAAATTGAAATAAATTAATAAATAAATAAAATGTACCTACTACAGATGGTTCATACAGGGGTTTGCCGAAATTGCGAGACCATTACATTATCTCACAGATCAACAAAAGCTATGAATGGACCGAAGATTGTCAAGCAGCTTTCATACACCTAAAGAAAGCCCTGTGCAATTCTCCACCTGTATGGCCAGAAATTCCACCTAAGAACGGACCATGCATCACTTAAATGGCTGCTTCATTTTAAGAACCCTGAAGGTCAGATAGCACGATGGCTACAACGCATTCTAGAATATGATTTTAAAATTGAACATCAAAGGGGACTGAACCATAGGAATGCTGACTCTTTATCAAGACGACCTTGCCCGGACGATTGTAAACACTGCAGCAGACGAGAAGAATATGAAGATCCTGATGAATTTCACTGCCGAAGAACACGTCTCCAGTACTTTCAAGAATGGGACCCTAAGATGTTGGCCAAAGAGCAACTAGAAGATCCAGATCTTGGAGACATTATCCAACTTAAGACAGAACATTTTGAAAGACCACCATATCAGAAAATAGCCTCCAAGTCTCCAAGACATAAAGGGTACTGGGCCATATGAGACTCTTATTATTAAAGATGGCCTATTACAAAGGGTCTGGGACGGTAAGACCTATAAACATCCGATAATCCTACCAACCAAAAGAATTCCTGAAGTATTGCAAGCCTTGCATAATGGTGTGGGAGGTAGCCATTTCGGAGTTATGAAGACTCTTGAAAAGGTTCGAGAAAGGTTCTACTGGCTGGAAAGTCGTGCAGACGTAAAAGACTGGTGCAGAATGTGTAAAGCCTGCGCTTCCAGCAAGGGACCGAAAACACGAAGCCATGGCAAGATGAAGCAATAAAACTGTAGGGGCACTTTTTTAAAGAATTGCCATAGACATAGCAGGGCTATTTCCAGTTAGTTAAATTAGGGAATCTTGGTAGCGATGGATTACTTCAGTAAATGACCAGAAGTCTACCCAATTCCAAATCAAGAAGCTATCACTGTTGCCGATGTATTATTTCAACAATGGATTTGTCGCTTTGTAGTTCCTAGAGAAATACATTCCAATGATCAAGGCAGAAACTTTGAGTCCGATCTTTTCAAGAATCTTTGTAATCTCCTGGGAATCCATAAAACAAGAACAACACCTCTTCATCCACAGTCCGATGGTATGGTAGAGCGGTTTAACAGAACCCTCAAAAACTACCTGAAAATTAAAGTAAATGACCAACAAAGTGACTGGGATAACTGTATACAGCCATTTTTATTAGCATACGGCTCCGCAATTCACGAAACCACTGGCGAAACACCTGCTAAATTCATTTTCGGAGCGGAATTATGCCTTCCAGTTGACTTGCTTACAGGACAACCTTCCACCAATGAAGAACCAGCAGGAGACTATGTAGGTCAACTTAGTAAACAGCTACAGAAGATACACGAAGAGGTGCGTAGCAGGTTAAAAAAAGGAAGTGACCGTATGAAATCCCGCTATGACTTGAAAGCTAACCATCAGGGATTTGTCGTCGGTGAAAAAGGTTGGGGCGTTCACCAAAACTGCAGAAGTCATGGGAGGGACCATATAAAGTGGTGACAGGGCCTAATGATCTGGTGTATCGTATACAGAAGAGTCCACAGGCAAAGATGAAAGTAGTACATCTAGAAAGGCTAAGCCGCTATCAAGACAGTGAAAAACTGGATCGAGACGATCAAAACTTGGGAGGGGGAAATGTTACAGACTTTCAAAAAATGTGTTTACGTTAGAGAATTTTAGAGAGTTAGGATCATTTAATTTAGTTTGTTATTTTATTTAAATAATTTACCTTTATTTTTCTAAGTTCTTTCGTCACTTTCGAAGGTTTCCGAAACCGCCCGAATTATCCATTGACATCTTTTGTGCCATCCTGTACTATGGAATTTTCGCGATATTTCTTCAAAATTCTAGATCATTCTTCATTCTTCCATATTACTATAAAAGGGCGACAGAAAACTTTCGAATGATTAGTATAGATTCGACTTTTGTGCTGTAAACTTTGAAACATTGACAAGTACAGATTTTGTCGTTGTAACCATAGTAACGTTCGATTGTTAATAAAAGGTATATAAACGAAGAGGTGTTTTTATATACGAGGAGATTCGGAACAAAAGTAACCGCTGATGCGAGTGAAAATGGTATAGCAGGCTGTCTAAGTCACATAATAAATGGAGAAGAGCGTATTGTTGCTTGTGTATCTCGAACTTTGCAACCAAGTGAAAAAAATGAGCACTGTCATGAAAGAAGCTTTAGCAATATACTATGCAATCAATAAATTTTATTTTTATCTCTGCAACATGAAACTGAAAGTGATCATAAACCCTTGCTAGCAATTTTTGGAGAACATAAGGGTATACCACAAATGTCTGCTAGTAAGCTAATGAGATGGGCAGTATTTTTGTCATCATTTGACTATAAGTTTGAGCATATTAAGGGTTCAAATAATATTATTGCTGATTATTTATCTAGATCACCTATTCCAACCAAGGTAATATCAGACGAAGTACCTGGCAGTTCATCCTATATTTTCTTCAACGAAAACAACAGCAAAAGGCCCATTGACAACGAAATGGTAAAAGAGGCAACAATGAAGGACAAAGAAATAGGTAAAATATGTGTCCGAAGACAAGTGGCCCCGTAGAGTATGTGAAAATTTAAAACCTTACTTCCACAGACGATCAGAATTATATATAGACCATGAAATTTTAATGTGGGGGCACAGAATTTACGTACCATTGGTTTTAAGAAAGGAAATATTAAACTTAGTTTATGAAAGCCATCCCGGAATAGTTAGATGTAAATCACTAGCCCGATCAATAGTATATTGGCCTGGGATAGACAAGAATCTAGAAAATCTTATATTAAGAGTTGTTTACCTTGCCTTAAAACACGCAAGGAACCACCCAAAATAACAAAAACTAAATGGCCAGAAACACATGAGGTCATGGAAAGAATCCATATTGACTTTTGTGATTTAAATAATAAAAAATTCTTAATTATTGCAGATTCTTATTTAAAATGACTTGAAGTATTTTACATGAGAAGAACAGCAGTGTCAGAGGCAGTGGAAAAGTTCAGAGAGATTTTCAAGATTTGAACTTTAAAAAACAGTGGTGTGTGACAATGGACCGCCATTTCCATCAAGGGAAATGGAAGAATTCTTTTAAAAAAATGGTATAGAACATGTTTGGACACCACCTTACAACCCTATAAGTGACAGGGCAGCTGAAAATGCAGTTGGACATTTTAAAAGCAAAATTAAAGCATCCTTAGCAGATCCAAGAAATCATCAGGTGCCGATTAACACTCAAATACATCGGTTTCTGCTAAATTACTGAAATACACCGCACACAGTGATAGGGGTGTCACCCGCACCGAGAATGTTCAACAGAAATCTGAGAACAAGAGATAAGCCAAGAGTAAGAAAGCCTGAAAACTTGGATAGCAACATAATAGACAAAAGAAAATATCGAGAATATAAACCAGAAGATACAGTAATGGTAAGGGATTACAATGTTCAGAACACCAAACAGTGGAGAAAAGCAAAGATCGAAAAAAGAATAGGAAAAACAACATATCTTTGCCTGACATACACAGGGAAACTCTGGAAACGTCATCCAAATCAAATAATGTCAAGAATAACAAATATAACCTTCCATCATAAAAATCAAGATGGTGACGATGAAGACTACTCCTTTATAAAAGTTTAAAAAACCTCAAACCCTCAGGTGTCTGGTGCTGGCACGGCCGGGGTGAATGTTGGGGCATCTACATCTGCGGAACACCCTCAAAATTTAGTGACTGAAAATTCTATTTATGACTCCTCTAATGATTGTTTTAATTGTATAGAGATGAAAGGCGAGAATGAGCTTCCAAATGACTCTGTTCAAAATTCTAGTTTTAATAGCTATAACTCTTACTAATACTTTTTCTTTGGCAAGTTTAGTTAGTCCCAAACATTTCGAGTTACCTGGTGAAAGAGGCAAGTCAGTCCAAAGTCCAAGGGAGCTAGCCAAAGTAAGCTCAAGGGTGGATCCCCAAAAGCAACCACCAGCAACCCCAGTCAGACAAAGCACTAGGAGCAGGAAAATGCCACCATACCTAGAGCAATACCAAACAAAACTCACCAGTAAAAAAGAACATGGGGTAAAGTGACAACTTATTCATTATTTTGTAAAGTAAAAACATTTAAAAAATAAAAATAAAATAAAAAAATTGTTGTGACAGCTGTTAAGTAACAGACATATTTTAGCAGAGCAAGCTAAAAAGCATACAGTATGTAGTAGGGGTGTTTTATCATCAAATTTTGTGGAGGTGTCTAATTTTGTGTAAGGGTGTTGTGTCCCATGTGGCAACGCTGCATTGTAAATAGAATGTAGTTTAAGCAATTAGCATAGCACCGTACTGGCCATTTGTAAACGTAAACATTAATAAATATCATGAACTAACATATATATATATATATATATATATATATATATATATATATATATATATATATATATATATATATATATATATATATATATATATATATATATATATATATATATATATATTTAATAAGAGTTTTAAATTCTTGGGCATAGAGGCTCCTAAATGACAAAAAGAAAAGAAAAAAATACATAACCTGGTAGAAACGACTACTTGGCTGGTTACTTTAAAATTACGGAGTCTCCAAATAAATGGATGACCCCGGGTCGCAATGAAGACGGTGACACGTGTTTCATCCTTGTTGGGAAACATCACAACCGCTGTACATTGCTGACAACCAGCCAGAGCACCGTTAGGTTAAAACGGTAAAAAGGGGTGCCATCTAGGTGTATATGGCGTAAGTAGCATGTGTTGTAATACCAACAAACCATAATGGAAACTGGCACACTCATCAGTTCACGGGTTTGTGAATTTCGGATGAGCAGTTTTGCACAACTCCAGGTAGGTGGCGTACAGCAAAAGCTGAAAGGTATGATAAAATCATAAAGGCAGTATATTTCACCCAACTGCATATAATAATAAGAAAGTAATGTTCTTGAGCCTTAGAATAAACAATTTAATAAGAGTTTTAAATTCTTGGGCATAGAGGCTCCTAAATGACAAAAGAAAAGAAAACAAATACATAACCTGGTAGAAAGGACTACTTGGCTGGTTACTTTAAAATTACGGAGTCTCCAAATAAATGGATGACCCCGGGTCGCAATGAAGACGGTGACACGTGTTTCATCCTTGTTGGGAATTATCACAACCGCTGTACATTGCTGACAACTTGGCTATGTTTTCTAGTCGCTAAACATAATCCCTGTCGGAACTAAGGGAGTAAGTTCAGCGGCCAGAACCATCTCGCTAAGCAATTTCAAAACAACCAGCCAGAGCACCGTTAGGTTAAAACGATAAAAGGGGTGCCATCTAGGTGTATATGGCGTAAGTAGCATGTGTTGTAATACCAACAAACCATAATGGAAACTGGCACACTCATCAGTTCACGGGTTTGTGATTTCGGATGAGCAGTTTTGCCTCCAGGTAGGTAGGTTCTTATTATTATATGCAGTTGGGTGAAATATACTGCCTTTATGATTTTATCATACCTTTCAGCTTTTGCTGTACGCCACCTACCTGGAGTTGTGCAAAACTGCTCATCCGAAATTCACAAACCCGTGAACTAATGAGTGTGCCAGTTTCCATTATGGTTTGTTGGTATTACAACACATGCTACTTACGCCATATACACCTAGATGGCACCCCTTTTACCGTTTTAACCTTACGGTGCTCTGGCTGGTTGTTTTGAAATTGCTTGGCGAGATGGCTCTGGCCGCTGAACTTACTCCCTTAGTGCCGACAGGGATTATGTTTAGCGACTAGAAAACATAGCCAAGTTGTCAGCAATGTACAGCGGTTGTGATGATTCCCAACAAGGATGAAACACGTGTCACCGTCTTCATTGCGACCCGGGGTCATCCATTTATTTGGAGACTCCGTAATTTTAAAGTAACCAGCCAAGTAGTCGTTTCTACCAGGTTATGTATTTGTTTTCTTTTCTTTTGTCATTTAGAGCCTCTATGCCCAAGAATTTAAAACTCTTATTAAATTGTTTATTCTAAGGCTCAAAAACATTACTTTCTTATTAGATATATATATATATATATATATATATATATATATATATATATATATATATATATATATATATATATATATATATATAATATTCTTTAAATTCTAACATTAATATTGTATCCTCTTTTTCGATGTTATATATATACTTAAAAAAGATTTATTAGTTGAGAACACAAAATATAAAACAATAAATTGATTATGTTTCTTTTTATTATTAAACTTTGCACGTAAGTTTTATTGTTAAATATTACCATTTTAAAACAATAAGGTTATTTTTTTAGATTAATTTTTTAATTGTAAAGATTTTTCTTCACCAGGTGTTCCTTCTGTAGTTGTTGTTGAGTGAGACGCCACTGACTTCACCTGGGATTTTTCGGTTCTTTTACTGTTAAAGGATTCACCGTTGCCAGTTAGGGTTTCCTTGTTCTGTACAACGTTACCAGATCCTACAGCGACTGCACCAATTGTTATATCACTTTACTTAAAATTCATTTTTTAAAAACAATTGAATCTTAACTAACTTAAATCTAAAAACAGAATTGTATTTATACTAAAATAAATTCTGACTTAGTTTATTCTGCTGATATGGCTTTCTTGAAGATGAAACCTAATACTAAAGATGTTTAGGATAATCAGCATGATGATAAAAACTATGGTTAGGATTGTAAGACAACTGATGTGTTTGGTTACAAAAGGTTGATTGATAAGTTTGCCCA
>JACEGR010004907.1:0-80688 GCA_014170235.1 Listronotus bonariensis
ACACTTTAAATAAATCACGCGTCTCCATTCTATAAGTAGGTTAAAAAATGTTACCTTGCTCTGATCTTGATCGGTCCCCTCTTACACACAACATGTAACTTTTCCTGGTAGGGGAACACGTCCTGATGACATATTTGACACTATATCGTCCTTGTTCAAGTCTAGCTGCAAGTTCACGATGCACTTCGATTGTTGTTGGTGAAGTCATATTGGTAAACATCTGCAAAGAAACATAATATTATATTTTCTTTAAAGCAACATTTAACGATTGTTCTACGATTTGGTTTTATTCATAGTAGGAGCACAAGAGGGGGCCTTACCTTTGTACCCGGTTACGTGCCCGGCTAGTCTCCACAATATGAGCCCCATGTACAGGCCGATCGAAAAAAAGAAAAATACATCTATAAAAATTTTCGAGCACGTCAGATTAGGATAGGAAGTTAATTACATGCTAAAAGTTTATATTCCACTTAATCTGGCGATTTGAAAAAGACGAAGAGAAAGCGAAGGGCTACAAAGTCGTAAAAAGCGCCATTTGACGTCTTGAGCGTTGCTTTTTTATTAAAAGAAAATACTTCAAGGATAACGAAAAATATATAATTTGATACGATCCGAATAATTTCCACAAGCCGAAATTATAACTGTATTTTATTAACATATTTTAAAATCTATAGCTGCTTTTCCCAACCGATAAAAGCATATACCTACATTAATAACATTTTGTTTTCTTTCTTATCATATAAGCCTTGCAACCCAATAGGTCTCTATGACGCTTGAGTAAATCCTCATTTAGCATCGTGGGCTCCCCTACTATTATAGGGAAAACGATTTAAAGCATAAAATTTTACAACATGATTAAAATATTTTTACTTTAAAAAGTATGACTAGCATTTACTTAACAGTCTACATTTTTTCTCATATTTATTGAGAAAAATATGAAAATTGTAAATGCATAACCTGAAGTCCTAAAAGAAAAAAAAAACCATGCAAAATATAGAAAGCATTTGGCAACGTGGTAAGGGTCTGATTCTATTTATGAATGGATAAAAGAAAGTGGATTCATAAAGTGTGTATTAGCTTCAGGTTTAATTAAGGGATTAAAAAACAAAATTAACTAGTTGTTTGAGTACACGAAGACAGAGAGAATGGAATTTGATCTATAGGATCTTTTCTCTGGCGCTTTAGGTCGAACGGTCAAGCGGCAAGGCTACCTCTATAAAGTGCGTGCTCAAAGGTAGGAGGGAGATTTTTAATTTGATCTATTTACCTGACAACACTGTGCCACTGAGCGAGCAATTAGTGAAAGTTGTTTTTGTGGTTATGTCTATTTTTGTTTATGTTTTTATTTTTTCGAATATTTTATTATTACTGTGTAGTAACTTAACGTTAATAAGATGATTTTCGCTAATTTGGGTTCTACTGTTTAGGGTAAGTAAAAGTTTTTTTACTGTCACTGTCATAATATATATCACACGAGTGTTGTTAAGTACTTTGCAACACTAGTGCTGTAAAGTACTTTGCAACACTAGTGTGATATAACGCATTTTCTATGCATGAAACCAGTGTGCTATTTGCTATTTTCACAAGTGGTCGTAGGAAAAAATATTTGCACTTAAACAAGTATGACTCGCATTATTTACTTAACAGTCTGAATTTTCACTTTTTTTTTTTAATAAATCTATTAAAATATTACTTTGTTTTTTTATACATATATATGTACTATTATTCTTAGTATTATACTAAAAATTATTTTTTACATTTATTTTTATTTATTACATCAAGAAATTTGACAAATAATTTCACATTATTTGTAAAAACAAGTAACGTGTTATATTTTATTATTTTAAATTAATCCTTAAAACATCTTTACTAAAACCAAATGGTTAGTTTAAAGTTTATTTTAGTTTAGTATTGTTTAAAAATCTCTTTCTCCTTAAAGTTTTACTTTTATCTTTGTTTCTTGTGGCTTAAATGTGACGTAAACTTTTGTTTTAAGCTTTAAAACTTTCTCAGAGGTAAATATATTTCCTTATTTTAAAAGAATTAGATCTTCTTAAAGTTAATAAGATACAATGTAACAATACATCTTTTAAAGTATTTCAACTTAGTTGTTATTTTTTCTATTACTTATGTAATTATTTAAAAGAGTTTGCGTAACAAAAAAGCCTAAAATTTTAATTAAAGTTTAAGTTAATTTTGTATTTTAATTTTTAACTTGACAACTGTGCAGGCCCGCAACTAGTATTTTAAGTCTTATTTTTTTAACTAAAAAATGAGACATGGGACCAACACCAAACATATACCTGATACTATTGACCCAAAGGGGAACACTTTAGTAAAAAAATTCTTGGAATTTGCGAATAAAAGTTAGATTTTTGTTACCCCACCCGAAAAAATCAAAACTTTTAAAGATAAATCCTCCATTTATATATTTGTCGTAAGTACAATTATATTTTATAGACCAACTAGCCGACCGTGCCCACTTCGTTGGCCGTTAATTATATTTTTCTCTAAACTTTTTTTAATCATAATAAAATATAGCCCATAGTATTTCTGCATAGTGTAGCTTTCTAACTGTGAAATAATTTTCATCATCGGTTCAGTAGTTCAGAAAATTAGCCCTTACAATCAAACAATCAACAATCGAAATGACTCTGTCGGGCGACACCGGGCCCGCAGCGAGCTAGGCTCTCTCTTTCTCTCTATTTTTTTCTTAGTTTTGGTCCCTTCAGGTCCAATCCACCACTCTTCCCCTTCCGGACTGTGCTTTCCAGGGCTTCGTCGGCGGAAAATCTGGATAATCGAGCTCGTAGCTCCCAGAAATTCCAAAAAGAAAACAAATAATTCAACAATCGATGCAATGCATAAATTGTCGGCAGTCAAACCAAGATCTGCTACTGGTGTTACGTATAACCTTCACTTTCACTACTGACAGTTCCCATGGCACGCCCATCTATTTCCCGCCATTTAAGAAATACCTCGTGTTCACCATCAAACAGGATACCATCAGCTTATAGGAATCTTAGCTCACAGCGCATAAATCCAGAAGAAAGATGCCGTCAATTTAGCGTGAATCTTTCCTTGATCCCCGAATGTAAAAACGTTCGTACGACACCTCTAGCCGCCACTCCGGGAAGAACTTTGTAGTCCTCTACGCACGTCCGCACTGTCCGGAGGTCAAACAAAGATTCCAGCGAGCTAGGCTCTAGGATACTCGGGCAAGTTTAAGAATATTTTCGTATTTTCGTTTCCACCCCTTATGAAGTAAAAATACTCGACAACAGATGGCGCTACTACACTTCTCTTAATAAAGTTTAAATTCTCGACAACAGATGGCGCCACTACACTTATTTTCCAAATTAAAGGGTTGGAAAAGCCCTTATATCTTTAAAAATTCGCCCTTTAGGTTAAAACGGTAACTTTCTTGTTCGAGGGGGATAAAGGGCTATCACACTATATAATTCCCTTTATCGTATTGGGACTTCTTTTTAAGTTCTATCGGCACGCACAGTTTATCAACTTAGTTTTATTATATACTAGCTTTGATTCCCGGCTTCGCTCGGGAGTTGATATGAGACCCAAATAACCGTTGTTCTGAATGAAGTTCAAATACTCGACAACAGATGGCTCCACTACACTTAATTTCCAAGTTGAAGGGTTGAAAGAGTCCTTATATCTTTAAAAATACGCCCGCCCTTTAGGGTAAAACGGGAACTTTCTTGTTCGAGGGGGATAAAGGGCTATCACACTAAATAAGTCCCTTTATCGTATCGGGACTCCTTTTCAAGTTTTATCGGCACGCACATTTTACCAACTTAGTTTTATAATAGATAATGATAATGATAATGATAATAATATTAAATTTTATGAAATTATTTATGTATATTTTAAGTAAAAATTTTTTCACTATCAAATTTTTTATGCGAGATTTTTAAATGCTGTTTACAATACAAAAGCAAATATTTTTACAAAATTTAAGGATTGCTGCTTGTAATACCACTGGTGCTTAATTTAATTTCGGAAATTTATTTAAGGCCACGAATATTAAATGAATTTTCTTAAAATATTAATGGCCAAGAAAACTTTTTGGAAATAAATTAAGCACGTGTGGTATTCGATAGGAAAATTTCACACCAAATTGGTTTTAAATAATCTTCCTTTAAATTTTATGTTTGTGCCTTTGACACGAGCTTTAGAACTGTTCCATGATATGAATATTTTCCATTTTACCCGCATTGTAGTTGCAAATATATATAATTTTAGAGTTTATCATTGTTTATTCATTTATATTATATTAAATTTATATTACTACAGTTACAGGTAAAAAAGGACATTTACATTTTTTAAACCAATACCTTGCTTTAGTGTTCTCTTCAGTTATATTTTTTGTCATTTAGGGACAGTATCGTACCGCATATTATTTCATATTATGTTTTGTCTTAGATACTACAAGTGGTACAAAATACCATTTTTTTAAAAATATGTATGTTAATGACAGACATGAAGTAAATCAAATTCAATTTTTATGTTAAAAAATGTCCACTATACCTAATTCGCTCCAGGGTACCATAGGACAAAAAAAATCGATAAATACTTATCTTGTCATGGTAACGCAACTAAAACTACATATTTTCGATAAAAATAAATTAAAGTTTTAAAAAAATTACAAATAGTGAATTTAAGAGAAAGGTTTATATATACAGCGTGTCTTCGGAAGTTCTTAACAAATGGGAAACTTTTTATTATTAATTTTACGAAAAAAGTGTCTCCAAGTCCTGCTTGATGCAAAAATACATTTCCACAAAAATATTTGAAGGTTGGATGTACAGGGTGGCTTAAAAGTGACTTGTTTCCAAATTAAAATAAGAGTTATTTCCTAACGACGGTACCAAACTTTAAAGGGTGATTTATCATGTCTTTTTATGAAGAAAAGTTCCTATAACATATGGACATATGTCCGGAGTTGCTTTGTTTCTGAGATATATGGCGTTAAATATTTTTTTAGAGGTCTGTTTGTTTTTAAATATCTTAAATACGAAGCCAGATACAAAAAAATGTACTTTACTAAAAAGTTGTATGTATATATAGATATATATATATATATATATATATATATATATATATATATGGTGTGGGTTTTATGTCTTAGTAGTTAGAAAAAATAATACTGAATTCTTATTTGCGTCCCTGCAACGGTGGCAGACTTGCCACCGAATCGTCGTTTTTTGATTAGATTTTTTTGGTTTTCTTTATTTTCTTTTAGACGACCGGTCAGTTCATGGGGGTCAATAGGTAAATTGGCTTCTTTTAACGAGTTCAATAAACTGATAAATAAATAACTTAACCTAACTAACACCCTTTAAAATTTACTCCTAATTTTAAATTATTGTTTCTTTGTAAAGAAATAATAATTTTATCCTTATTTTCTAAAGAAAACCAATTTAAAGACTTTTAAACAAAAATATAATTAACATTTGTACATCAAAGCAGTATATTTAATGACTTTAAAATACACCTAAATACACTTGTTAACCGCATTATATTTTTAATTAGAAATTTTAAAGCTGTATATTTAACAAAGAATTTTCCAAATAAGGCAAATGGTAATACCGAGAATTCATGGGTAATTTTTGTGTTAATACTATTTTAAAGGTGTGATTACCTTATATTTAATGTTTTATTTAACCCCATTATATTATAATTTTAATAATTTGGTAATAAATAAATTATACAATAAATGCAAAAGATCCATAAATAATTTAAATAGTTTGTAATGTCGTATTAATAGTGCGATCATTAAAGCAAGATACTCTCTTTATTACAACAATTCCATATGAGAAAGAAACATCTCAACAAATTTTACAAATAACCAAAAAATATGGATTCAAAACGATCTTTAAGTCTGAATCTACTTTAAGAAGAATCTGGACGAAAACAAAACCCATTTTATTTAAACATGATACACATGTAGGGGTTGTTGAGTAATAATAGAATTTCACGTAACTTTAAAAAACTATTTATTTTTTATAGATAAAGACAATATTTTACTTGTTAAAAGTGGAACAAAGAACATGACAACTTGTTTGTTTGCGCGTCGCTTCGAGAGAGTCAATGTCGCCGTCGGGAGTGCCTGCACAGCGCAGCCACGGTCGCGCTCGACCATCATCGTGTGTTTTCGTCAAGGTGAACCAATGGTTGAATGGTTCAGAACTGTAGTAGTATGATTAAATTATTAAAGTTTTTGATATATTATGTTAAACCGAACACCCCACATAGTGCGGACGTGGACGGAATTCACGTCGTTCCAAGGGATTGGGAAATGATTCCGCGGTGATTCAGAGCTTGTCGGTTTTTGCATCAAAGAAGCGCGCAAATAGGTTGGTTTGTTTGGACGGATGTTTGGGGAATCGTTGCAACTATGGACGCAGCTTTAGCATAGCATAAAACCATTCCGTTTTGTGCATATTGAAAAAAGCGCAAATTTTTTTTTCTCGAACATCTATACACATCATTAAATGAGGGTGATTTTGCAGCTGCTATTTTTGTGATTTGTCTAAAGCGTTTGATTGTGTAAATTATTCTATTCTTTTTACAAAAACTTCAAATATATGGTTTTTGTGGTACGTCTTTAAATTGGTTCAAATCATACCTTTCAGAAAGATCACAAATTGTACAGTTAAATAATATTAAATCAGAAAGTAAATTCATAAATTGTGGTGTTTCTCAAGGTTCTGTACTTGGACAGTTGTTATTTTTGTTATATATAAATGCTTTAGCTTTTATCGATATAAAAAGCCAATTTACTATGTTTGCTGATGACACCATTATGTTATGGAACAACAAAAATAAAAAATGTATTATACGATTCAATTAATAATGATATTTTAAAAATTAAATCCTGGTGTGATTCTAATTTGCTTACTTTTAATATTAATAAAACTAATATCCTAACATTTAAATGTACTCCTAATAACATATATATATATATATATATATATATATATATATATATATATATATATATATATATATATATATATATATATATATATATATATATATATATGATTAAATTGTTAAATATTCCTCATGTACTAAATTTCTAGGCCTTTTTGTCGATGTTAAACTAAATTTTAAAGATCATATAGAAAAACTATGTAATAAACTAGCATCTAATTGTTATGGTATTAGAATACTCTCTAAAGAATTAAAAAGATTTTTCAGTTTAAATCTATTTATTTTTCTTTAATTGATTCTATCATGATAATGGAATTTGTTTTTGGGGAAACTCGTATCAATATTTATTAAAATCCAGTATTTGTATTACAAAAAAGAGCAGTTAGATATATCTATAAACAGACAAGATTCATTGTAAACCATTGTTTACGTCAAGAAAATTTTAACTCTTACCTCTATTTACATATTTTAGAAACAGTATGTTTTAATTTTAAAAAAAAATAATTTAAATAGTCCTAATAATTCTTTATATGATACTAGAAAAAATCTCAGCCAACTTCCGAATCAAATTCATCATTAACAAAAAAATCTTTAATTTATGACTCAAAAAAATTTATAATCATTTGCCCATTGATATTAAAAAAATTAAAATTTTAAAAAATTCAAACTATATCTGTTCAAAACTTGTTATTAAGTAAAGCGTATTATGTATTAAGAGAATACTTTGATGATAATTTTAATTAGTCGTATCATTTTCATAAAGCATGTATCTTATTATTATTAATATTATTATTATTGTTAATATTTTAATTTTATTCTGCTTTGTCAAAGATTATTCTTGGACAATAAAGCAATATTATTATTATTATTATTATTATTATTATTATTATTATTAAAGAAAGCTCTTTCTACTAAAAACAAAATTAATATTTTTAGCAAACCACGTGTTAACACACCAAACATTTGAAAACCACTATTAAAGCGCACCAATGCCGGCGTTCTGAGTGAATGCCCTTATGCTTAACCACACCTAACTATCACGGGTGAATTATCTGTAAATAACCCCTTTAGCTTTAGAAAGTGGGTTGGTTTACACTTAAAAACGGTCGAAGAGAGAACTGTCCGAAACTTCTTAATAAATAAAATAAAGACAATCAAAGTCCGAAATTCTCTTTATAATAATAATAAATTATTTTTCACCACATATGTTATAAATAAAAGTAGCAGCAATGCAGGTTTAAAAAATAAAATTAATGTTGTTTGTTTTTTCTTCCCAAAAAAAAAAATTACCTTTTTAGCAATCTATATGAAGCTTTTACTACAGCAATTTGTGAAAGTGCATACTCGTTTAAATTACATTTAAAACTTCTTGTGAAGTCAAATAAATTTTAGAAATGACACTTTTACTTTAAAAGTACGCTTATAAGTTGGAGAAATTTAAAACTACCTTTCTTTTAAATTTTTAACATATAGAATTTTTTTGTTTTTAAAGTATATTTCTTTTGTACTTATTTGCTTTATTATATTGCTAATGCAAATTTTAAGTAAAAAAATAGTTTTCTACTATAAAGCCAAACCCTTAATCATTATTTGCACTATAAAGTAAGTGAGCTAAAGACTTAATAGCAAAGATTTATAAGAAAAAACAGTGTTTTGATGTTGGAATATTTGAGCAACATTTCTATAATAGTTTTGTTATACAGGATGTTGGGGAAATAATGTTTGTCTCTTCAAGAGGTGATTTCTTGCATTACTTTAAGCAAAAAAGTTCCCTATATCATATATCCCAAAATCAGCCGCTTCGAAAAAAAATGAACTTATTTCTTTACCATACCATAAAACCAAATAATTATGCCCCTTAATTATTTAAAATTATATGCCTAATAGCGTAAAATAAATTAATATATCATATTATGTGGCGAGCTTGGTGTAGAGTCTAAAAGCCGATTCCCAATTAGGGGTGTTCACCCGTGACGTCGGCATGAGTCGGCACCTATCAGCTGATTGTCGGGGTATTTTGAAGGACACGGGTAAAATCATATACATCGGGTAGGTATTTTATGCTTTATTTATTAAACTAGTTACCACATTACAGACGCAACCATTGGCCCAGTTCCTGTCTGGCGTCTTGTTAAGATTTTATTTTATTGAATTAAAATAATTTTAACCAAGTGCTAATGAACCTTTCTTTATAAATTGAAACCTTTGTATTGTAAGTAACTTAATAATAAATATTTCATTATTGTGTAAGAGCAGAATAGTTCTTTATATTATATAAAAGTTTAATATAGTAAAATATTTATAATAGTAATAGTAAAAATATTTATAATAATAAGATACATGCTTTATGTAATGGTATGAATAATTAAAATTATCATCAAAGTATTCTGGTAATACATAATACGCTCTACTTAATGACAAGTTTTTAACAGATTTTTTATTTTTTAATATTAGTAGGCAAATGATAATATTTTTTATGAGTCATAAATTAAATATTTTTTTGTTAGTAATGAATTCGAATTTGAATGTTGAACTTTTAAAGCCCTTACGTTTGACAATAGCCCTAAAATTTTCTTGTTTACACCGCATACACAAGTGCTTATATATTGGTCAAAATTTTGTATAAACAGTGCGGTTTAATTGGCAATGGCTTGTAAGTCCGAAACGGCTGATCCAAAGGGAATTTAAAACAAGAATCCTCTGTTTGATTAAAAAAAAATGGTCCTAGGCCACGTGACCAAAAATATTTGTATCCCTAGAAGTAGTTTTAGTGATACCCTTTTATTAAAATTTTACCCAATCCCAATATCTTATCTTTAAAGTTAAGCGGAAAAGGAATTTTACACACCGTAGGTGCAAATTAAAGATAAACTTCAAAATCATGCAACTCTGAAATACCTGAGCCGATTTAAAAATAAACGGTAGAAATTAATTTCATTTAAAACGAGGTAGGTTATACCTTTTTTCTAAAAAATTGGAGTGTCTCAATGACATTGGGCCACGAAACTACGTGACCACAATAATTTTTATGATAAAAAGCAGTTATAGTGACTTCTTTACCAAATATTACCCAAACACCTCGTATATTTCAACAAATTCTGACTGTATTATTTTACATCAAAATGTAAAACACACTTTACGTCAATTATTGCTGGTTTTTGAGATATTAACAGTATGCTGTTGCACTAATTAACAAATGAAAGTAAAGAAAAAAATATGATTTGGGATTTAGTTATTTTTAAATGTTTTTGTCACTTTCAGAGTGACAAATATTATAATACCATGTAATTAATTACCTTTCATTGTAAGAACCTTTAATAGGTAGGTCAGCTATTTAGTTTGTTCTGGATACATAAATGTACCTAATTAACCTAAAAACAAGTACAGTAGTATAACAGAATTGTTGTTTTTAAGTGCAATTAAGTAAATATGTGTCTAAAATAAAATAAAGTGCTGACATACCTATTAGTAGTTCTTACAATGGAAGATAAATAACTACATGGTAATATATCTTTTGTTATTCCTAACAGTAACAGAATTATTAAAAAATATTGGAAATAATATATTATTATTTTTCCCTTCAACTTTTAATCGTTAATGAATATATTTCAGCATACTGCCGATATCTTAAAAACCAGCAATAATTGACGTATAGTGAGTTAAACAGTTTTGATATAGAGTTTAATACAGAATCAAAATTTGTTATTAAAATACAAGGTGTTCCATTAAAAAAAAATACTTGACGATTGAAATTACGTTTTTGAGGTATCATAACTAGTACTGTCAGTAAAAAGACTGCATCCGAATAAAACTTTTTTATTTTAAGTTTACTTTTGTATCTTGTACAGCAAAGTTACTTTGTGTGTTAATAGAGTTGAGACACCCTGTATGGTTATTATCGTTCCAATTATACTTTTAGCAGTAATTGCGGGCCTATAATTTTTTTATCTTTGGACAATCCACGAAGGCTGAAAGCCTAAATACTAACGTACCGTGGGTGTCTTTAATTTAACTTAAAAGTCTATGATACGCATTTTGTATACATTTTGTCCGAACAGGATTTCTTCTTTGTAGTTAAGTTACTTTAAGCTTAAGTTATAATATAACTTAACTACGATTTTCAAGACACTGTGTTTAATTTAGTCTCGTGCTTAGAGGCTGGATGTACGTGTAGCAGTTGATACAATACGTTTTTAAAGCTGTTTACCGACGTTAGTTAAAAGCCACTACACAAGCAAAACAGTAGTTTAGAATAAATTTGCTCCAATGTTTATCTGGTTAGGCTTTTAATTACACTGTGCTAAATCCTTTATTGTTATTTCACTTAAAAAATTCGGCAAAAATTAAAATTAAAATAAAAAAGTATTACATTTTTCTTATAATAAATATGTAAAAATAATATTTTAAATTTTTAAATTTTTACTGTCTACTTTGCAGCACTATTTTTTTCTTGTTTACACCGCTTACACAAATGCTTATATATTGGTCAAAATTTTGTATAAACAGTGTGGTTTAATTGGCAATGGCTTGTAAGTCCGAAACGGCTGGGCCAAAAGAAATTTAAAACAAGAGTTCTTCGTTTGATTTAAAAAAAAAACTGTTTCTAGGCCACGTGACCAAAATATTTTTATCCCTAGAAGTAGTTTTAGTGATACCTCTTTATCAAAATTTTACCCAATCCCAATATCCTGTCTTAAGAATTTTACAAAACCCACTGTAGGTGCAAATTGAAGCTAAACTTCAAAATCATTCAACTCTGAAATACCTGAGCCGATTTAAAGAAGTAAACGGTAGAACTTAAAGGACCTTTAAAACGGGGTAGGTAATAGGTATTTTTCTATTTATGATAAAAGAGCAGTTATAGTGACTTCTTTAGCCAACCAAACCAACCAAAAATGTTACCCAATACCGACATATTTTTTTACTTAAAATAATAAACTGTTGGTGTTTTTAAAATAATACATGTACAGGGTGTCCCAACTCTATTAATACACGAAATAATTGCCCCTGTATTAAGATACAAAAATAATCTTAAGATAGAACATATTTATTTGGATACACTCTTTTACTGCCCGTACTAGGTAATATACAAAGTGTCCCCAAAACAGAGTTTTTATTGTCAAGTAGGTGTTTTTAAATGAAACACCCCATATATTTTAACAAATTCTGTCTCTATATTAATTCTACATCAAAAATGTAAAACACTATACGTCAATATACGTCAATGATTGCTGGTTTTTAAGATATTAACAGTATTCTGTTGTACTGATTTACAATTAAAAGAAAAGAAAACAAATATCATTTGGGATTTAGTTATTTCTCTAAATGTTTTTGTCACTGTCAGAGTGACATATAGTGTAATGCCATATAATTAATTACCTTTCATTGTAAGAACCCTTAACAGGTAAGTCAGTTATATAGTTTATTTTAGATACATATGTACCTAATTAACCTAAAAACAGCTAATATTAATACTATTGCAGTTTCTAAAGTGCAATTAGGTAAGATATGTGTCTAAAATAAAATAAAGGTGCTGACATACCTATTAGTAGTTCTTACGAGGAAAGTTAAATAATTACATGGTAATATATCTTTTGTCATTCGAAAAGTAACTAGAATTATTTAGAAATATTAAGAAATAGAATATTATTTTTTTCCCTTCACTTTTAATCGTTAATGAGTATTTCAGCATATTGCTGATATCTTAAAAGCAGCAATAATTGACGTATAGTGTGTTAAACCGTTTTGATGTAGAGTTTAATAAGGAATCAAAATTTGCAAAATATAAAAGGTGTTCCATTTAAAAAATCCACTGACGAATAAAATAATGTTTTTGTGACACCTTGTATCATAACTAGTACTGTCAAAAAGACTGCATCCAGAATAAAACTTTTATCTTAAGTTTATTTTTTATCTTGTACAGGAGCCAATTTACTTTGTGTATTAATAGAGTTGGGACACCCTGTATAGGTATTATCGTTCTAATTCTACTTTAGCAGTAATTGCTGGCCTATAATTTATTTTACTTAAAAGTCTATGATACGCATTTTGTATACATTTTGTCCGAACAGGATTTTTCTTTGTAGTTAAGTTACTTTTAAGCTTAAGTTATAATATTACTTAACTACGATTTACAAGACACTGTGTTTAATTTAGTCTCGTGCTTAGAGGCTGGTTGTACGTGTAGCAGTTGATACAATACGTATTTAAAGCTGTTTACCGATGTTAGTTAAAAGCCACTACACAAGCAAAACACTAGTTTAGAATAAATTTGCCCAATGTTTATCTTGGTTAGGCTTTTAATTACACTGTGCTAAATCCTTTATTGTTATTTTACTTGAAAAAATTCGGCAAAAAATGGTAAAAATAAATTAATAAAAGCCATTATTAAATTTTTGTTATTAAAAATAAAAATAAAAATAAAAAGGTATTACATTTTTCCTATATTAAATATGTAAAAATATTATTTTAAAATTTTAAATATTTACTGTCTACTTTGCAGCATTATTTTAACAAAAAAACTAAAACAAATATATTTTTTAATATAGTTATATTTTGTTGAAATGGGCTTCCAAGTCTTGCAAAATAGTTTTTTTTTAAATAATTATTGAAGAAATTTTATAATAATTTATTATATATATATATACAGTGTTAGATTTTTTATAAATGAATTTAAATTTTAAATAATACCTAATGTGACTTTAAAAAGAAGCAGTTTCTTCCCTTTTACTCTTATACCTGTAAAGTGGAAGTTTATTTATGTTTAATTTTTGAACCAAACCAGGTATCAAAATCGAGTAAAGCTTACCTAAAACTACCATTGGAATATTTTTTTGTAATCATTTAGACTGGTCCAGAATAAAAATATAAACACTTTTTAATGGAAGGAGAGCACGTATGCACCAGATTTTTAAAGTCTTTAATCCTCTACTCATAACGGCTTTGTTTTTAAAAATTGACCCAGTCGTTAAAGACCTAACCGTTTGAAATTGACCAAAATATAGTAGAAGTGTGGGCGTTATTATGAAATTTTCTGGGAACAGCTGAGCCAATTTTTAAAACCAAGTTGTGTTAGGCAGGCAAAAATCAAAGGGTATTTAAAACAAGATGCAACGTGACTTTCTTTTTCATAAAAAAAAATAATTGTGACCCCATGACACTAGGTCATGTGAACAAAGATTTTATTTTATTTTTTTACTTTGACGCCCTGTATCTAGCAAACGATTAACTGTGCTTAAAGAAGGTAAATTGCATAAGATCATTTTATATTACAACAAAAATGCGAGCATGATTTTCCAGCCTGAAGCCGGCTATAGGCGACATGCCAAGGCTTGGCAAATGTCCAGTCGTTCAAACGTTCTCGCATCATCTGTATGCAAAACATATGCAAAGCAGAGCCAATGTTGAGATGCGAGAACGTTTGAACAACCAGACATTTAGGCCTTGGCATGTCGTCTGTACCCGGCGTAAAGATCTTAACAATTTAAAATTTTGTGAGGCAATTTCCAATGATAATATTTAAAAAACACTTGAATTACATGGAAGATTTGACACCCTGTATCTTCGCAACGAATAAAATTTCGACTGAGGTAAATTGTGTTGGATTGATGTATTTTGGTCCAAGGAATTTGAAGTAGCATTTTCTGCGGACCTTTTGAGAGATCACCTCCTATACAGAGCTTGTCTAAAGTCTGGAAAGTATTGAATTGTTTGGTTTTTTTTTTATGAAAATTTGAATACTTTGGTAAGACGACATAACTAAAATGTTAGGTAAAAAATGAGAAATATAAAAAAGTCAAAACTGAGAGTCGGGCGCCATTTTGAAAACCGATTTAATGAAAAGAAGGGTTTTGTTGGAATTATTTTAAAGCTCTTGACGAGTACTTAATAATCCCAGAATATGAAGAGAATACTTTTACCTACTACAAAATGGCGGTACTTCAAAAATTGCCCGAATACCTGATTTGGATGACCATATTTCCAAAACTAATAAAGTTAATGTCGCATTTTCTTACCTCACTTCAATGTTCCATTTTCCTAGTGATATTGGTAATAATGTACAGGGTAGGACAAAAGGTATATATTTTTGAATGACGCATCCTGTGTATTATATCACCATTAAAAAGATATTTAAAAGATAGTTATAATTTTATTAAGAAAATTCCACATTAAGTGTTTTTACTTTATTAGTTTCGGAAATATGGCCATGCAACTCAGGTATTCAGGTAATTTTCAAAACACTGCCATGTTGTAGCAGGTAAAGGTATTGCTTTTATATTCTGGGGTTATAAATTACTCATTAGAAGCTTTAAACTGATATACCACATGACCTTCCTTCCCATTTATCTTTTATGTTTTCTAACTAAAATTCTCAAATCTCAATAAAAAATATCAAAACTATTAAAAGTTCTGAAGGATTCTGACTTGAGACAAGCACTGTATATACATTAAACATAAAATGCATTTAAGTCTCACCTCTTTTACTTTTTAAACGGATTAATATAAAAAGTTAGAACTTTGGAATAGGAAATTAATCCATACATTCTGTGAACACACAGTATAAAATAGCATACATTTTAATTAGATCACCCAACAATTAAAAAAATGTAAATCAATCTCAATTAACAGAAACATCTCGAAATTAAGAAACAAAGTTTTCAAGGTTCAAAATTGCAAATGAAACAATTTTCTAGGTTACAATAGTGTGACGTATAATTTTGAAATATACATAGGGCCACTTTACGTCACTTGGACCAAACTACCATATGGAACTATCTTCTTGGGACCATGAGACCGGTGGACCATCAAAACTAACTTTGCATTTTTTAAAACCACCTTAACTTATTTAACTAACTTAATTTAGTACGGGCATACCTCCCACTACAGGTAGCCCGTACGGGGCTTAACTAAAACTTTAACTTTATACTTGACTTCACTTTTACTACCTACTTCTTAACTAATATTTTTCTAATATTTTTCTTTTTTTATAAGTACAATTTTGGTATATATACAAAGTTGAAATCAGTATTTTGGTGACTTGGCACGTTGTTGACTCTGAATAAAATAATATGATCTAGACTCTGTTATTGTTTGGTGACAAAAAACCCTGCACTATATTTTCGATTATTTGTTTTAATTTTTTGGATGTGATTTCTTTAATGCCGAAATAGTTAAATAAATATTAAAATTATTAAAACCCATATACCCCCTATACAGGGTGTTCACAATAGTAATTATAAAAATAACATGGTCAAGCGTTTAGAATTTAAAAACAAATACAGACAAATTCAATATTTAAAGACAAGACAATTTTTAAAAAGCAGGCAGTAGAAATCTGACCCCAAAATACTGGGTGCTTCCATTGTCCACACAGAATAAGCGAAGAAAGGAAGATGTTCATCTTACAAGTTGTAAGCTAGTATAGTTGTATTTTCATTTGTCGCTAAATATATTTTTATGTATTTTTTAAAAGTGATTTTAAAGTGTCCAAATAACTGGTTTCACAAATGCAGTTAAAAGAATAATTATAACGCTGAAATAACCAAGAAAATTCTAGAATTGAAGGACACCGTGCCCATCAAAATCGAGGACGATCCCCAATAAAATAATCAGATGACATCAAACGTATTTCTGTTAACGATGGTAATTAGTAATTATATTTAACGCATAAAGTGAGGGTAAAAGTTAAATTATCCTAAATTTTGAATTTCTGACTCCTCTAACCACTTAAAGCCGCCAGTTGGTAAATATTGAGACATGGGTATAAATTGGTAGCGTCCAGATACATAATATAGGAGGTAGGTTTAGCAGCGTTGTAATGAGGTAAATATTTATTATTCGCAAATGCTTTTCTAACGCTACACTGACTGACTCCACCGCGAATACCGCGTTTCAGAAAGTGTATCATATCAATGTCTGTGAGTAGCTCTAGCTCAATTTGAGTGTATTTAAGAGCGCTAGAAAAAGGCAGACCCGGACTTGTAAAAAGTTAGCCGGGTCCAGCCCATAGACATTCATACATACATCTCTGAAATTTTCAAAGACATCTGCTAGTAATAATACGTCGGATTTTAAATATATATCTGAATATTAGCCTAAAGTTTCGCATTTGAATAAATTCCACACATTCCAAGCACGCTTGTAATCATCTTTACTGATGTCCTCTTTTTAAGATCATTATAAAAATCTTTGCGATGGTAGTTTGGTATCATCTAATTTGGAAAAATCATCCACATACGAATATGGAAAGACGCCCTTCTGTCGAATTAACTGAATTTTTTCTTCGTCAGGGAAATACTTCCTAACTTCGCGACACTGTTCCGGTTTTAAATTTTGACTTAATTTATCTAACCCACTTGGCATAAAACGAAAACTGTCCAAAAATCGCAACTTTAAAAATACCTTTTGTTCACGACCTTTTTCCACTTCAAAACTATAGACCAAAACGTGTTTGGTAAAGGAAATATACCGTTCTTTATTTTGGGCAATAACGTCTAACTTTTCCTCTTCAGTAGCCAGCTGTTTAATTAACAGATGGGAATCAAAGCCGGACAAGTTGTGAAAGAAAATCGGTACGAATTTTGGCACCTTGTAATTCACATTACAAATAGAGTGAGCTGGACCCCGATAAGAACCGGTTAAATGGCAATGATCTCTTACTTTTTCGTCTTCTACATTCAAAGGCTTTTCGCAAATATGACAAATTGTTGCCGTATTAAACTCAATCTGTTGTTGAGACGTTAGAGGGGTCATAGGCTTTGTGATTTTTATAAAGTCATTGTAGAGACGTTTACAATCGCTCTCCAACAACTCTATAAACTTTTCACTAGCGTCAGTACCCCTATAAGTCTTAAAAACAGATTTAGAGTCGTCAAAAGCACATTTAATATAGTAGGCGAAAGAGTAAGACATATGTTTATGCGTTTTAATTGTATACGATTCATCAGGGCTCAGCTCATTTTGCTCTATCTCAACGGGCTTTACAACGGTTTCAAAATCTGCGTAAACAACAAAAGGTACTTTTAATTTTTTCTCGAAATCTTCAAATTTAAGTATATTCTCGGGTACGTCTTTACCATATTTATCCTTGCGCGAATTTGTTGTAGGTAATTTAACCGCAACATGGTTGCAATCGTGAGCCTGATGGGCTTTAAGACCGTTTTCGGTACTGAAATAAACCAAACATCCATCGCACAAATATTTAGCACCGTGCCGACCAGATAATTGACTTGAGATCAGCCTAGACAAGTTTCTTATTAGACAATAATGTTGATTTCCATAATCATCACTAATGACTAATAAGTTAACATGTGTAGGTTTTCGAGATTTGGTAAAATACAACGGACCAACAACTTCAATACTATTTTTGCCATTTTCGAAAACCTTTACCAAACCATAAACATTGACAGAAATATTATTGAGTTGCTCAAACTTGTGAGCATTTACAAGTTTAAACGGAAATTCCATACCTGTAAAATCCAATTCATTGACATGCTGTTCATAGTGCGTCACGCGGTTAGGCCTATGTTGCCAATCAATTGGATGCAGGTGAGCTAAGACTGACCACATGAAACATTTTTCATCCTGATCCTGAATGTTAAGAACAGCTTTCTTTGCTTCAATCTCTTTAGGCAGCGGTATGTATGAGGAAGCCTTCATTGGGTTAAACTTATTTATGCTTAAGTCTAAATGGAGAAGCTGTTGCAAGGCCCAACCTATAAAAAGAAAAAAATATTGTAATACAAGTTTAAACGAGTTAAAACCTGTAAATAAACGACAATGAGTCATCGTAAACGATTTAAAACCTGCAAATAAATGGTCAGTCATGTAACTGTATGCGAGTTAAAACCTGTAAATAAATGATAATGAGTCATCACTAATTTTAAAACCTGCAAATAAATGATAAGTCATGTAGCTGTATGCGAGTTAAAACCTGTAAATAAATGCTGATTCATGATGTTATAAACGGGTTAAAACCTGTAAATAAGAAGTCGGGTGTCTGGAACCAGGCTAAAAGCTGTAAATAAATAGTTATGATTCGTTAAAATTGTTACTCACCACTATCTTTTTCTTGAAACTCTAGGGCCTTTTTGTCCATAATGGCTACAAATTGGGCAAACAGCTCCTCCAGATCGGTGTTCCCGTTCACCACCCGAAATTTGGTGTTAAAGGACTTGACCTCGGCCTCCTCTTTTGACTGCAGAAGAAAGCGTCCGAAAAGCTCCACACCGACCTTAAGGCTTTCAAATTGTTCTATCTGTTTCCCCACCAACTTGACGAAATTGGAGTTATGGGATTCCGTAAATCTTTTCACGTTGGTGGGGTCCTCTTTCGATGTTAGTCGGTATGTCGCAATTCGGCTCCTAAACGACGTCCTGATTAGCTGGATTCTAGCTTCCTTCTGCTCCACGCAACATTTCGACTTATGTTGAAGGGTGCGAAAATGCCCTGGATACTTGGACGAAGCCATATCCATATTGCACACCCTGCAATGCTTAGTGGATGTCGATGGCTCTGTAAAAATAATAATAAATATTAGCCTTCTTATTCAAATATAAAAAATTAAAATTTGGTATGCTTATTCAAATATTAAAAAATTAAAATTTGGTATGCTTATTTAAAACATGAAAAATAATTTAAAAAATACAGTTACGCCTACAAATGTTAAGAAATAATTTATAAAACATAAAAACTTACCAGCTGTTAGGTCAAGTCTTGCCTTCTTAGGCGTCATGGCTAGTGGGGCTTTAGCTTGTCTTTTGGGGGCTGGATGTTTTTCACTCTGATGACGTTGGAGGGCCCCCTCTGACTTGAAAATGGCACCACACTTGTTGCAAATCTTGACTGCTATGCGACAGTCACCATGGCGTTTAAGAGCGTCTTTTCGGGAGAATGCGCGGGAACAAAATTCACACTTGAACATTTTTCTAAAAAATTAAAACAATACCATCAATATTTGGGCCTTAATATCTATAATCTAAATAAATTTTAGAGTTATATATGTTGAAATATGCACTTAATAATAAACTCTCCCGGAGGTTTTTTTATTATGGCGAATGCGCAAGGTTAATTTATGCATAACTTAATGAGTTTTTTAATTGACTATACCTCTTGACAAAATGGTGAAGGATTTTTTAGTGAATAAACTGAAGCATTTATTTTTAAAAAACTAATTGATATATCGAACTAAAAATGGAAAATAAAAAATAGTTTAAAAACTAAAAAACACGCTTTTATATGCAACCGAACTAAAAATTATAAAATAATTTTTTATTACAAAGAGTTTATCACTACAAAGTAAAAAACATGTTTTTAACTATTATTTATTAAATAATATGGGTGTATTCTAAAGACCCTAACATATATTTATTTTCAAAATTATTCTAATTATATTATTTTTATATTTTTTTATATCGGATTATTTATGATATTTTTTTAATTATTTAGGCATTCCTATAGGTACTCAGAATTCTTATGACTGAATTCTAAAGACTCTAACATATATTTATTTTCGAAATTATTCTATTTTATAAACAATAAACAGGTTTTTCACTTAATAATTCTTTAGTATGGTACGTAAAATATTTGCGTAAATAGTCAAAATAATAATTTTTCATGGATTTTCTTTAATATTTTCAAGTATTTTTTACCTAATACCCTATAATAACGATTTTAAAATGTAAAAAATAACATGCAGTATTGTTAATGTTCAAAATAATAATAATAATTTTTCCCGGATTTTCTTTTATAGCCAATATTTTTAAGTATTTTTTACCTAATACCCTATAATAATGATTTTAGAACGTAAAAAACAGCATGAAAATAATAGGTACTTACATGTTTTATTGTATTAATTCACAAAAACTAACAAAAATTCACAAAAATTAAAAAAGCTGGAGCGGTGACACTACACTGTTGTAGAGGCGCCAGTTGATTTATAAGTGACGAGCAATTTTTGACCTCGAGGCACCGTTCCGAGCTCTTATCAGTGTTTGTGGTTAGATAACGTATAAATAATGAGAGTGAATTCTTACGCTAATCGTGCAAAATAGTATCATGTAATTACCGAGGCTTCCGGCAACTGTGATGTGATTGGTCGGTTGGAGCGCGTAAATTATATACAGGGTGTTTTATTATTTCGCCATTTTTTCACCGCATGCGTTTGGTTACGCCCTCCGCTTAAACCGATGGCTTAAGCGGAGGGCGCGGAGTGTCGGGGCCCGTAATTCTTAGAATTTTAGGATTATCATGTGACAAGTTTGACCTTGAAATTGTTTGCCGTTAGCAACTATTCTTTGTTCAAGTTTCATTATTCTAAGTTTAATAATAAGGCCGCTATGGTTAATTTTGCTATGGGGTTACCGTCTTACTCGCTGGTTGGTGTCTCTCGCCATATTTTAAACAGCTGTAGCGCCCTTATGGCTAAAAATGGCGTCATGCGGTTTTCGCTATTCGATAGGTATGACGTTACACTATATTTAAAAAATTTAAACCGCGCGCCAATGACTCATCATCAAGGTTAAATAACGATTTTAGTCGATAGCGCCCGAACGGTATGACTTGGAATTTTCGCGTTTGCGCAAATCAATTTTGACCATAGCGCAAGTATCCTACGCATGGCGACCATTTTCCTAGTCACGTGATTTTTGACATATGACAGGTGACAGGTGACATTTGACAGGTGACTGATGACATTTATGGTTTGACAGATAGTAGAGACCACGCCCTAAATAACGCGTTGCGCAAGATTCCTAAATTTCGAATGACGTCAGAGATTTTAAGATAATAAGCTCCACCGGTGGACGGTGGTCCGTCAATGCCTCATCTCTCTCTACTAGTGTCCGTCGAAAGGAGCAACTTAAGGTGGCGCCACAGTAGCCAGAGGAGATTCTTTAACCAATGAGCATGAATTATTAGAGTGAGATACAAAATGAAAAAGGACAGATAGATACAAAATAAAAAAAGAAAGAAATACCAAAATCCCTCCACTAGCTTCTGTGGCGCCATCCCAACTTGCTACATTCCGATTGCGACTTTTCAATTTGTCCGCCATAAAAGATGGTTATCCTCCCCTCCACCATCCATATTCTAAACACAAGTAATTAATTAAAAGTATAATCAATTTAGGCAGTTAATCTAATCATAACTGTTTGTTTCAGACATCTGGTCCTCATTCTCAAGCTAATATACGACCGAAGCAGATTTAAATTTAAGTGTCATTCTATTGTTAATCTTAACCAGAAGTGGAGTATAACCACGTTATATTATTAATTATTTTGTGAACTATGATGTGCTGTGATATGTAAACGGTGTAAATAAATGAAGCTAATGAAATTACAGGTGTTTCTTTTAGTTTTCTATGTTAAAAATGAATCCATTAGTTTTTCTGATTAATGCCAGAAGGTTAAAATAAATGTAAGTACAAATACTATTTTATTTACTATTTTTCTTTAAATTTATTAACAGCCAGGCCTAGAAATATATAAGAAAGACAAATAAAAATACTTGGGAAGAATAAAGCGTAACAAACACTCCCCTGCCAGAAAAAAATTTCGTTCCATGAAATTTTTCCTGTCAAGAGTATTAATTTCTAATCAAACTTAATCAAATAGGCTTAAATCATCTTACAATTAAATAAATTAATCAAGACTTAAGGACTTATTATCAATATATTCAGGGACAACACTATTCCCAAAAAAAAACTAAATAATCATAACAAAAAAAGAAAATTTTTCCGGTCCTAAAGACCAAAACTTTAGCAACTAAATGCTTTCATCACATTCCCAATAGGAAGTCTAAAGACCTCCAATAAAAATTACTTGCGAAACTAAATCAATAATTATATTTCAGACCTTCAGTCTTGTAAGCAAGCATAAATTCTTTAAATTAGGCTAAAAACCTATGGTCCGTGAAAAGCAATAAATCTAACCTACAAACGAAATACACTAAAGCACCAAATAATTTAAACATAATACTTCTTTTTCTTCCTACGTATTTTTGTCAAGTCCTTGATCATCGTCACTATCGGGGGATTGGCCTTCAGATCCTGAGCGTGCCAGACACCGCGGCCTTTTCCGGTGGAGTCAGCTAACTCGTAGGACCATGGGGATAAGATACGAACAATGGTAAATGGGCCAACATACTTAGGCGCCAATTTGGCCATAAAATTTTTGCTAGCGTCTGATAGTACATGATTCCGCCTCCATACCTTCTGTCCTAGGGAAAACTTTTCGTTTCGTCTTCGAAAGTTGGAGGTGTTTTTGCTACGCTCATACGCGTTAACTAGGTTTTTCTGCACTTCCTTAAATAGCTTTTGAAGAGCTTCAGCACTCTCTTGGGGATCATTTTGATTAACTTGACTATCAGTTGGTGTAGAAAATGGCAATCCACTTAGCTCTATCTCTCTACCAAAGGTAATAAAGTTGGGCGTATGCCCCGTTACGTCATGACGAGCAGAACGTATTGCACACGCGACCTTCGCGATGTACTTGTCCCACTGTTTCTGATTGGTCTTCACATAAGCTGTGAGCATAGTTTTAAGCACTCGATGAACTCTTTCGACAGGATTCGCTTGTGGATGATAATTGGCTGTATAGCAAAGTTTAACATTATAGGTCGCAGCTAATTATTTCATTAAATTACTTTTAGACTGTACCCCATTGTCTGCAATAATTCGCTTCGGAACACCGAAAACCATAAAGACCTGATCCTCCAACAGTTTTACCACCGCATTAGCCGTTGCTTTCCGAAGAGGAAAGAATAACACAAACTTACTCAAACCGTCACAGACTGACAATACATTTTCGTAGCCCACACGGCTGTCCCTGCAAAAACACAGTAACTGACATTTTTTCACATTTTGAGTTATTATGATTAATGAAATTACTGGGTTTTTTCCCATATTTCTGTGTAAGAACGGTTAAAATCGGACAATAAATAACAAAGTTAATACTCCTACCATACACAGTAACTACCAGTTTATAGTTGGTTACACCAAGAAAAAACACAGTAAGTACTTTGTCCCAAGAAAAACCCAGTAACGGCTTTCCACTTACTATGTTTTTGCATGGTCCATTTGGTTACAGTGTCTTGGTTCGAAAATTATAGTACAAAATTGTGTGCAAAAACACAGTAACTACACCACCACTTAGACACTGTGTTTTTAAGTTTAAAATCCGAATAATATTTGTTATTGTAAAAACAAAGTACAGGGTTCGGCAATGAAACGGGAAGATTTTGTAAATAATTTTATTGTTGAAAAATATTTTTTGTGATTATTAATACCTTAATGGTAAACTAAAGAGTCGCCATTTGATATACAATTTAAAAAAATTATTTTTTTAAAATTACATCTGTCAAATGTCGTCCGTTGACACCTATGCATTCATGGAGTCGAGCCTGAAAGTTCTGCATAACTCTTCGCAGCATATTAACAGGTATTGCTGCAATCTCGTCACGAATTCGTTGTTTGAGGGCCGGGATTGTTCTGGGTGGATCAGTTTCAAACACTCTCGTTTTCAGATAACCCCATAAAAAAAGTCGCAGACAGTAAGGTCGGGAGACCGTGGGGGCCAAGCAATATCCCCGTTTCGAGAAACGACGCGCCCTGGGAACAAAGCATTCACCGCATTCATTGAAATTCTTGCAGTGTGGCTTGTTGCACCGTCTTGTTGAAAAAGTGTGTTTTCATTAACTGGAAAGCGGTGAAGTTGAGGTGTGAGGAAGTTCCGAATCATTGCAACGTATCTCTCAGAATTAACGGTAAGGGCATTTTCAGCCTCACCCTCAAAAAAATACGGACCGATGATTCCATTTGCAGACATTGCACACCATACTGTCACTTTCTGAGCATGAAGAGGTGACTCATGAAGCAAACGAGGGTTCTCCTCCGCCCAGTACCTAAAATTTTGTTTGTTCACAAAACCGGAGAGGTGAAAGTGTGCCTCATCACTCATCCACAAGTTGTTAACTTGGTCATCATTTTCTTCCAACCTGGCAAGCATAACCTCACAAAATCTGAGACGCTGTTGATAATGACGCGGGTAAAGAGATTGAACAACCTGTATTTTATATGGGTGATATCGAAGATCTTGATGGAGTATCCTTCTCACCGATCTATCACTTATTCGAAGGCGTGCGGAGTGACGGATGGCCGATCGACGTGGACTTCTTAACATTGCTTGTCGAACACGCTCAATATTTTTAGGGGTTCGAATCGTTCTGGCACTACCACCTCTTTTTCTAGACGTCGATCCAGTTTGCTCGAGGTTGTTTACCCACATTTGAATCGCATGGTCTGACGGAACCGGTTGGTTACGCGGTATGTTAAAATGCCGTCTAAAATCTCGACGCGTCTGCACTAAACTCTCGCCATTTTGATAATAAGCCTTAATTGCGTAACCGCGATGCTCACCCGTCCAACGCTCCATTGTAGACTAAATGGCAAGCCACTCGGGACCAGGCAGGCCTGTGACTGTCCTCCCTACCACTTCACCGCCCGCTGCAAGCCCCACCCCAAATCTTCCCGTTTCAATGCCGAACCCTGTATAAGCAGTTACTGGGTTTTAGGTTGGGAAATTAACTATTTCTTTAATATAGAATTTATAGTAAGTACATTTACTTTCTTTGTGGTATAAATCTAAAATTAAGTTTCCCAGGCAGAAACACAGTAAGTGAAGTTAATTTGTTTTTGCCTAGAAAAAAGACGACATAAAATATTGCGTAAACCCATAAAATCTACACTTACTGGGTGGAGGGGATAAAGTTGCGCTGCCTTCTCGCGAGTTAGTACTCGTCATTTATTTGCATTTGAATTTACTGAATTTAGTTTGTTTTAAGACGCTGACCAGCCAGGATGGCTTTTTTAGCTGGCGTACCAAAGTGATACTAAGCAAAGCTCTACAAAAGTCCAATCCACAAATATTTTTTCAACGGTAAGTTAAGTAGTTATTTTCAAATACATATTACGTGCTCATCTGGTAAAACATTAATATTTTCCTTTAATAAAACAACAATAAAATAGTATTAAAAAAATAGATCAAGCTTTTCCAACTACCAGAAATAAATGCCAAATTGTATTAATATTTATCTTTTTCATAGAACTATTAATAAATCATATTTTTAGGATATAGACAATCTGCCACTTTTTCCGGCAATAAAATATGAAACCTGTTGCTATTTCTTTGCCAATCATAATCATTATAAAGAAAAAGAAAATGCACTATTAAAATTTAACAAATTTTGTGTGGTTACAATGCAAAAAAAGTAAGTGAAACTAAACCAACGGCTGACTATCCTGAACAAGATAAAACTGCTCTTAGCCCATGCGATCACGAATAAAAGAAAGCGATATAAAGAAAGCAAAGAAATTATCGCAACTAAACCAAATAGGGAAGAAGAACTATACGTGTACAGTCCTTTTGATGACAGTGACCAAGATAATGATTATGCTCCAAGTAGTAGCGGAAATGAATCAGATTTTAAGGAGAAAAATTGTAAAAAGAAAAAGATTCGAAAGCCTAAAAATAAAGTATGATTTTAAAATAATTAAATAAGTTCGTAAAAGACTATTATATTGTTTTTTTAGATTTTATCAAAAATATCCACAGAGTTTAAAAGCATCAGTAATAAAGAAAATGGCGTAGTCCTTAAAGAAGTGGTTAAATCATCTGATACAAAAGAGGTAAAAAAATTACTGATATTAATTGAAAATAAATGTCAATTAAAGGTTTATTTATCTTATTTATAATTATATTCTAATTGCTTCAGTCACTGCAGAAATTCCACAACGAGCTAAATTTGGCAAGTAAACAAGATGCTGATAAAGAAGATAATTTTACCCGAGGTTGTTCCAGTTCAGAGCACTCTTACGTACCCACAACAGAACTAACACTTTCTTCCACTGAGGTAATCTTTAATTAATTTATCTTTATAATAATATTTACGTTCCCTTTTTTTTAGGAAGTAACCAGGAATTCTGCACAAAATAAAAAATTGTCAAATAGTAAAAAAATTGATAAAGATAAAGAAAAGCATCCTATGAGGGATAAGTGTTTGGGAAAATGTAAACGAAGTTGTGGTGAGATAACAGATGCTGATAGATACGCAATTTGGAATACTTACTGCAATTTGAATTATTCATGCAAAGGAAATGGTTAAGCAAACATGTGTCGCTTCTCCCAGTTAAGCGTGGTCTAACTTCAGCTGTCAAAAATAAAACTAAAACACGCATATTTTCTTTGCCCTTATTAGATTCCAAAGAAGTACAAGTTTGTCGACATACCTTTTTAAATACATTGGGCTATAGTAACGATTCAGTTATAACTGAATTAGTTAAAGCTATTAAGAAAGAGCCTTGTGGAGCTATGGTTAAAGAAAATAGAGGTGTTCATAAAAAGACAAATATAGAGATTAAATTGATAAAAGAACACATTGAATCGTTTAATCCATTTGTTAGCCATTACAGGCGAAAAAATGCCCCAAATAGAAAATATCTTCCAAGAGATATAACTGTTTCTTTTATGCATGATGATTTTATTAAAACAAATCCAAATTATTGCAAAATAGAAACGTACAGGAAAGTTTTACCAGTCAGAAACTAATTAAACACAAAGATAAAGCATTAAAAGGTAATTTAGAGTACAAAAAGACGCTGAAGAGGCTGCAAGAGATGAAAACGCTTTAGTATCAAAAAGAACATTTTCAATGGACCTTCAAAAAGTAGTGCTACTTCCCATAATGCCTCAATGCAAAAATTCCTTTTTATTAGCAGGCTCATAGTGTTTAATGAAACTTTTGCTACGCTTAATAAGAATAGTAAGAAAAAGAGCTATTGTGTAATGTGGCATGAAGCACTCGGGGAAGAAAAGCTGAAGCAATCGTAGATTCCATTTTAAGAGTGGTAACAGAAGAAAGAGATATAACAGATATTTTGTTTTGGTGTGACAACTGTACAAGTCAAAATAAAAACTGGGTTTTATTTACTAGCCTGGTGAATTTGGTTAACCAGACTACAGGGCCTAACAGCATAACTATAAAGTATCTAACAAAGGGACATACCCACATGAGCGCCGATAGCATACATGGCAATATAGAAAAGAAAATTGGGCGAAAAAGAACAGTTTATGATTATCAGGACTTAGTAGATACCATTAAATCATGTCGAAAAAATCATCCATTAAAAGGTTTTTTTCTTAATGATCTAGTACAAGTAAGTTTTAATAAAGGCAGCCGGTTAATGAGATATAAAACAGATTTTAATTGCGAAGAAAAAGAAATAGATTTTCTTCAAAAAAAACTGATATACCTTTTGAAGGACTAGTGCCTTTACCTATACGGGGTGTTACGACTTCTAAAAAAGAAAAAATAATAAAAGAACTTGTACCTCTGATGCCTGCAAGTCGAAAATTTTTTGGGAAACATTACCCGAATCGCGTATATCTGCAGATCTTGTATCTTCGGAACAAAATATTGAAGATGATGATTAATAAGAAATTTCGTTTAAATAAATGTTTAAATTGCAATTAATATTTTATATGGCTTTGATATTTTCAAAGTTAAATTTAATTTTTTTATATAAAAATACAATGTTAAGTTAATGTTTTTTACATATTTTTTTAATAGTACAAATATACAGTTTTTCTTAAAAAAAACAAAAGTTAGTTTATTTTTATTTTTGGTACCTGAAATCCTCTTTTGCTCAGCATAGTAAGTAAAACACTTTGTGAATTTAGCTCTTTTCACGTAAAAACACAGTAACAGCATATAATGTGTTTACACATTAAAATAATTAATATCACCAAATTTTGGTAAGTGAAGTTGCTGTGTTTTTTCACTTAAAATGATCTAAAAGTGCTAAAAATCCTCTTAAAAACAATGTTTTATTTGGGCTTTTTTTCTGTTAAAGAACAATGCAAGATTTATAAGTAAAAATGTTAAAGAGCCAACAAATAACATACTCACCAAAAATTGTGGCCATAGAGTTTATAGTTTCGGAAAGACAAAACATTTTACAAAAACGTAATTTTCTCAAAAGTAACTTTTAAACAGTTACTGTGTTTTTGTTTGGGACAGCCGCGCAGTAGGACGCGGAAAACAAACCAAATCAATGCTAATCAATTCCCACGGATGAGTAGCCGTCGGTGGAGAACTCAGCATGAGACCAGCCGGTCGTTTTTGTTAGGGGTTTGTTTCCAAACACTGTACATCGTCTTATATACTTGGCTACATTGTAATACAGTTTAGGCCAATAATACTTCGATTGAAGACGAGCCACAGTTTTGCTAATACCCACGTGTCTCCTAGTTGGTGGATCATGATGCGACTTAATCAATTCACTGCGATCCTCATGTGAAACAACCAAGCGCCACTCATCTGCTGGTGCAGTTAAATCCGGATAACACGACTTTACGTGTTTATATAGTTTTCCCTCATAGGTGCACCAAAGAGGAAATGATGCCGGGTCCTTTTGCACCCTATCAAACATCTTCAGATACCATGGATCGGTGACGGGATTTGCGACGTCTTCTGGAAGTGTTGACGTATCCAACAAGTCCAGAACGGGGACAAATCTTGACAATATGTCTGCAGTTACATTTTCCTTACTAGGACGATGAACAATATCAAAATTATATTGCTGGAGGCGTACACATCAACGTGCAATGCGGCCCACTGGGTCTTTAATGGAGTGAATCCATTTTAAAGCCCAATGATCTGTGACCACCGTAGACGTTGGTAGGCCATATAGGTATGGTTTAAGTTTTTCGACTGCAAAACTAACAGCCAAAGCTTCTTTTTCAGTGGTCGAAAACCGACGTTCCGCTTTAGTTAAGGATCGACTAATGTAACAAATTACACGCTCAGTTCCGTCGGGATATACCTGCGATAACAAAGCACCCAGGCCAAAGTCCGAAGCATCAGTTTGTACAATAAAAGGTAGGTCGTAATTAGGACATGTTAGAATTGGAGGCGACAATAAACAATTTTTCAATGACTGAAAGCCTCTTCACATGTTTTATCCCAAACAAATGGTCGATTTTTCCGAAGTAAGTTCGTTAAAGGAGCCACAACTGTGGAGAAATTAGGCACAAATGCCCTATACCAGGACGCCAGTCCAACCACCCTACGAACTTCCCTAACATTTTTCGGAGACGAAATTTTAACCAAGGCTTCTACCTTCGCGGGATCCACAATCAGACCAGAAGAGTTCACTACGTATCCAAGATATCGAAGCTCCTCCTTACAAAATTGACACTTCTCGAGGTTAATTGTAAGACCTGCGGCTTTTAGGCGCTCTAACACCTTTCCAATACTTCGTAGTGTTTATCAAATGTGTCGCAACAAATGATAAGATCGTTCAAGTAACAGAAGACAGAATCTTCCAGGTCCACCCCAATGATGCGGTCGATCAATCGCTGCCAGGTTGCTGGAGCTGAATGTAGACCAAACGGCATTCTTTTGAACTGATATAGGCCCCTTCCTGAGACCGTAAATGCAGTCAATGGCCATGACTCCTTAGCGACAGGAGTCTGCCAGTATGCGCTCTTAATATCTAATGACGTTAGATATTTAGCGTTTTTCAGCTTATTCAATGTCGCTTCTATAAACGGTAGAGGATATAAGTCGGGTTCACTATGTTTGTTCAGAACTCTGAAGTCTACACAGAATCTAAATTTTTGTGGCATATTTGGAGCTGAATCTTTCTTAACAAGGACTATGGGCGAGGCCCAAGGAGAATCCGAAGGTTCTATAATCTAATTTTTCAACATATCTTCCAATTCAGCATGTACGTTGTAATGACGTTGTTTAATTGGAGTAACTCCAGGTTTTAACTTGATGTCATGTTCTACCATTGACGTACAACCAATGGTCTTTTCTGTTTCGGAGAAGGTTTTATTAATCAATCCATCTAATCGAGAACGCTGCTCTGGCGTCAACCGATCATACGACTGAATAGAGCAACAGCTTTCCACCACGGAATCCTGAGTTCGGAAACTCCACCCCCCGGCAAATAAATCAGGGACTATTCCCATTTTGATTCAGAACTCCGTACCTAGTATCGATGAATGCGGTAAAGACGGCACCACTAAGACATCAAACACCCGAGTTCTAGCTTGCAAATGAATAGGAACTTTAATCATTCCTATACATGCAATAGATTGACCATTAGCCACAATACAGGATTGTGCTTTGGACTTATTTAAGGAACAAAAAGGTTGTAATATTTTCCAACCGGGCCCTCCCAAGAAAATGGAAGATGCACCCGAACCCATAAGAGCCAAGGAATTATTTCCATATATTTGAACTTGTAGATAGGGTCTCTGATCATTCTTTGCATGAGCCAAGACAGAATCCAAAACTGGCGCAAGATTCTGAGTCATTAAATGGTTGCTAGGAAGGCACACGTTACGACTTAATGAGCCTCCCGTTTGTCGTTTTTCGACAATGGGGACACACAGGTGTAGTAACTCCCGGATATCCACATTTAAAGCAAAACTTCTTTCTAGGTTGATCACAAGACCGAATCGAGCTTGGGGGTTTATGATAGGCTAAAGCAGGTTCCAGTAAATTTTTATTATTCACAGGAGGTGGCTGAAAATATTGAGCTCTGACAGCAGCTTCCTCAATTTTTCTACCCAATCGTACCAACTCTCCAATAGAATAAATGGGTTGTAGTGCCAACTGACTCTGGAGATATGGCAAAAGGATTCTTTTGATAATTTCCAAACGAGTCTCCTCCGAAGGCTTACAGGCCAACTTGTTAAACACATTTTCTATGGAATCAACAAAACTAGCAATTTTCTCTTTTGCACCTTGCGTTCTATTCCTTATTTCGTTCCAAAGGTCATTCTCGTAACCATACGGCAGGAATCGATCTCTCAATTTTCTAACCAAATCATCCCATGATGAAAACTCATTGGTCCTCCAAAAATTAAGAGCTTCCCCCGTAAATAATTCTGAAGCCGACCTAAACAAAAACTCCTTTGAAACTCCTCTAGATTTTCGAATCTCTTCTACGCGCTGTAGGAAGTTGGTCACACTAGACTGGCCATCATAGGTTACATGAAATCGACCTATGTCAAAATATTTAGTTCCTACATCGGGTTGGCCATAGGGTAATGAAGTCATCGCAACATTATTGGAATTCACTGTTGGAAGAGAGAAATTCATATTTTCCAACAATGCATTTAAACTTGCCAACGGAATCGAAACATTCTGCGGTGCAGTAGGCTGTGCCTCTGGTTGATGAAGGCCACTCGAAGGCAACTGAAAGTTTAGATGTGCATTACCAGTCATATTTCCGGTAAAATTTGGTTGGTTAGACTCCATTTGCTGAGCATTTGGATCGGCTGTATTGTAAGGATTTGGTATATGGCCTGAGCTACGCAGGTACTTTAAATACTCCATATCAAAATAATCGGATTCTTCCGTTGGTTCCTGTTGATGATTTAAATTAAGTGCCGGTTTTCTAAAATTAACATGGTGTTCCGTTGATCCCAAGTATGGCCCTTGATTCAGAGTAGAGTTAGCAACACCAAGATGTACACGTGATCCTTGTCTTCGTCGTGGTAAAGGTACTTCTTAATCCGGTTCCCGATCACCCATATTACGAGACATATGCATATTTGCTTCTGTTCCGTTGCCTTTGTGTTGATCCTGCTGTGTCAAGTCAGCAACGTTCGGTCCCAAATCAATTAAATTTCCGGCGGCACCAGAATATGGCTGTGTTTCCCTGTTCACCGTTTCCAAAGATCGTCTAGCTTTAGGCAGTATTCTGTCCAGTAATTCTGCACACCTAAGTTTTAAATTTAAAATGGCTTCCTTTTCATTGGGATTATTCTCAACGAGTCTATTCAAACGACCCTGTACATGAAGCAGTCGTGATGAGATCCTTTCAAACTCAAACTGTACATTTTCGCCATTAAAATTTATTACATCCATTTCCAATTCCGAGAGCTTGTGACGACACACCGACATTTCTCTCTGAGTCCATAATCTTGGCCTTACTGAAGGCGCGGCTTTCATTCCACGACGTTCCAGATCCAATACTTCAGCTAAGTTTCGTCGAAGTTGAGCGTCTTCTACATTTATTGGCATACCTCGAACAAACAGTTCGAAGCTGACCTCATCCGGTGTACGTTTGTCAATTTGCATTGCAAAGTCCATCCTAGTAATTGGCACAGGTTAACAAAACCCCACTTTTTCCACAAAAAAAAAAGAAAAAAAAATAACCGAACCGCCACGACGCGCAATCTAAAACAGCGTAAGACGAAGCGCACGAATTAAATTATTTCTAACCAAAAGCTAAAAGCAGGGAAAAACAATCCCAAAACATCACAAAAAAATGCATATGTTCTAAAATATAAGTACTTTAAGATAAACTACGTATGCAAATCAACATTATAGTAACAAAAGCCAAATGAGAAAAATTAAAATAAAAAAATCAAAAGCTAAGTGCATCCAGTAAAAACACCACTTACTTTAAAGTAATCAAAAGAAAAAAACAAAGAATGAAGACAACTTCTTGAGTTCACCCTGTATTGCCCCCTGTATAGCTACCTTTTCTTTATATTATTGCTTTATATCATTGCAATATTAGATACACCCGGTGTATAAAAATTAATTTAGTTGTGTATTTATTTATGAAAATTAAAAAGAAATCTTTTTTTTTTAAACTAGAGCACCCTGTATATGTACCCTGTATTCATAAAAATAAATTATTATTAAATAATAAAAAAAGTATTTGCACAACTAAGAAAAAATAAGTCACACGTTTCCGATAAATACCATAAAACACCATAGCATATATTTAAAAAATTTCAAAAAGCATTCAAATGAAAAAAAATACTGGCTAAATACTCCGCTTCTTAAAAGCACATTGCAAAATTTGTTAAGTATGCGCAAAGAAAAATAGGTTAGAATGGTAAGCAATTACAATAATCTTATACTAAAACTAAATTAAACCAGTACTAAGAAAAAAATCTATCACGCACATACTTTTCCATTCGAAAATTACTTAAGAACAACAACCCTTAAAAAAAGTTGGGCGCCATTTTGTTACTAAAAAGGGGTGGTACTGGTTGTAGTTTTACTGATGGGTGGCTTTACTTGCCCAAAAAGGCTTAATCTTGCTCTGAGAACCGGCCGCTAGCTTTGAGCAGAGAGGGGAGTGGGTCGAAGAAACACTCCAAAATAAAAGTTAAAAAGAAAGTCTCAAATAATTTTAAGGCGCCACCCGTTTTACGGTTCTCAGAACAAACAATATCTTCTTATAGACCTTTCAACCTAGAATAGCTACAACTTAAAAACGGTAAAAGGCTCTTTAAATAAAACAAAGTAATATTCTAGGTCTAGACAGTAAACCGTTTTATTATTAAACTCAATTTAAATTAAGAACTGGCTGAATGATTGCATAAATAAATAAATAAATAACTAATTAGCGATTATCTAAATGAATGAATGGAAAAATGAGTGGGTGTACTGTTCACTACTACACACACTATTGCTTATAATGAATTTAAAATTACCACCAATATAATAAGCAGGTAAGTTACTACAACTAATTACACATATTAAGTTTTACTTATCTTTTTTCCTTCTTTAGCAGGTACCCGAAGGCTCGTACGGTTCCGCAGGATCTTAAGCCTATATGTTGTAATGGCTGGGTTGATGGCTGGAATATATGCGGGACTAGGCGGCAGTGAGGACAGCAAGCAAGCAAGAAAGCAATAGCAGGTACACTCAAGCAAAAACTCATGCATCAGTAATCATAGGTCTCGGCAGACAACTCAAGAGAGACAAAAGAAGAGAAGATAAGTAGGAAGACTAAGAAGAGGGAAAAGAGGAGGCCTAAAAGAAAGGTTTGTGTTAACAAACACCATGCATGACTGCTTATAAAGTAAAAGAAAAGCACTAAAGTGGTTCTAAGATGGTTTTAAAAGATAATTACTACATATTTAGATGGCTTACCTTGGATTTTAGGTGGCCACATTTGCTTATTTGTAGAGAAAACTACAGACAAATTTGGCCATAAAATATTATACTAAACACTTAGAAATAGATTTTAGTATCAAATTATATTAAAAAAATAGCCGAATGTCTTTTTCTCTGACTTTAATTTCCACAAACAGAAATGCTTTTAACGGTTTAAACACCAAAAGCAAAAAGAGAACCTAACATGGTTCTGACAGCACAGCAGTCGGCTAGAAGTAGAGATGGTAAGTACCATGAAGCCAATCAGAGCTAAGAATAAGGGAAAATTAAGCAAGGTTTAGCCATTTCTAATTTTAGGGATTTTAAGGTTTTTGAGTCACCTGTATGTCAACTTTGACATCCAAAAGGACATGTGACATTTAAATGTAAACAAGGCTATTCTAAACAAAAGTAATTAATTAAAAGTATAACCAATTTAGGCAGTTAATGTAATCATAACTGTTTGTTTCAGACATGTGGTCCTCATTCTCAAGCTAATATACGACCAAAGCAGATTTAAGAAAAACTAACCCCACTACGATGACAGCTGGGTTTGTTTACATCGAGCCATGCAGCAGAAAAATCCATTTAAACAGTATAGGCCTGGATAGACGCTGGGATTGACAATCATCCGTAGAAGGGAGGTCTTCTACGTTGACTCTTTTTTCTTCTTGCGATTTCTACCACACTCGCAAAAGCGCTCAAAAATGTGACTTTATTCCGTTGCATATTGTTCTTTGAAAAATATGCTGAATTGATCACCAAACTTACAGTCGGTCGCCATTTTGCAGAAACATGCATGCCATTGTGCTATCGTTTTGCTAAACTCTTGCCTGTGGGGCTTTATTTGAAATGTTCGTCGTCGTTTATTTTCTTTGAGCGTCGACGCTCGCCCAAAAATGAGCACATATGCCTTATTTAAAAAATTCGTCGACGTTCCCTAAAGATCACGCGTGCTCTTTTTCATTTGTTTTGTGCGACACCTCTTTAGTCGACGTTTAAGCTGGGAGCACGGATTCCAGACGTCATTTCCAGCGCGTTTGAAAATTAAATCAAAGGATTTTTTTTTATTAATCGTAATGGAATTTAATAACGTGGTAAATTTAAATGCAATAGCTGTCATAGAGTAAGCTGAATTGCTAAAGCATCAAAAAAGCAGAATTCGCCCACGGGTAAATGCTTTGGCTGCCAAAATTTTCGAAAGGAAATTTAAAAAAATCGTCTAAATAAAGAGACGTTTGAAGACCTTTACGAAGAACTAGACGAATTTCTAGCTCCTTCAACTCGTTCCTTGGCTACACCAAAAGATGTAAAGGTATGTGAGATATATATATTTACAGTTGTATTAAAAAATCTTTAGTTAAAATTGGATTTACATAATATTTATATATTTGTAGATTCTTTCAACCCTTAATTTGCTGGCCACTGGAAGCTACCAAAATAATATTGGTAACAACAACTTGATTGGTTTAAGTAATTTTAAAGTTAGCGACGCCTCACATGAAGTTGTAGATGCCTTAAACAAACCAAGGGTATTTAATAAATGGATTAATTTTCAAAACCGGTTAAATGACCTTAATAATTTAGAGAGGGTTGGTGTTATAACGTTAGTATGAATATATCTTTCTTTCCGGCTTTCTTAGATCTAGTTTATTATATTTTTATAATATAATATAATGATTTACAATTTAATACAGGCGGTACACTAAATCTAAATAAGCAACCAAGTATTATATTGTACATTGTACTCCTTGATTCTGTTCTACCGTATAGCCAGTTCTTGAGCTTGGGGTTTTCTTATAAATTTTAATATAAAATTTAATATTTAATTAAAAAATAGTATTAAAAGGTAAGATAATTGCCTAGAAAGTTGCAGCAACTCCGATTTTGACGAAATTTGGTATACGTATTCAAACTTTCAGATTCTTGATTAGCGCCCCAAAAAAGCCCTGTATACCAAATTTCGTTGTCGCAACTTTCTAGACAATTACCAAAGATAATGGATACACAAAAAGGGTGAACACTTAATTTGTTCCACTGTATATATTGTACTCAAGCATTTTTTACATATTCTTCGATTGTAAAAAAATATTTTTTTTTCATTTGTTAGGGAACCCTTAATCTCTTTATAAACATATTTTAGAAGACATTGTTTAAAAATATTTTTTCGTTAACATTTTGGAAAGGTGAAAACAATGGTTTTTTCTTTGAGCGTCGACGCTTGTCCATAAATGAGCACATATGCCTAATTTAAAAAAATTGTCGACGTTCCCAAAAGATCACGCGGGCTTTTTTTCATTTGTTTTGTGCAACACCTCTTTAGTTGGCGTTCAAGCTGAGAGCATGGATTTCAGACATAATTTTCAACGCTTTTGACAATTAAATCGAAGGATTTTTTGTTAATTTGAAATAAAATTTAGTAATGTTGTTAATTTAAATGTAATGGCTACAATAGAGCAAGCGGAATTATTAAAGCACTAAAGACAAAGAATTCGCCCATGGCGAAAGACTTTAGAGGCTTAAATTTTCAAAAGGGAGTTTAAAAAAATCCGCCTTAGAAAAATACATTTTAAGATTTTTACGAGAAACTAGATGAATGTATAGCTCCTCCAATTGAAGGGGTCAGTGCAAAAAGTGGCTAAGTCCACATTTTTGTGATTTTGAGTTAGATGGCTCCATCTATATATTTTTAGGCGTACTATGCATTGGCGCACTCAGATTCAAGCCTATAAGTAGATTTGAGTGCAAGAAGTTGCTAAGTGCCAAAAAGTGTCTAAGTCCATGGACTTAACCACTTCTTGACCCGTAAATGGAAGTAAAATCATCGTCTCGTGTTTGATAAACATTTTTTGTGCGAAATTAGTGTAATGTAGCTTTCTCAGGTAAGTGCACTGTTACCTATTTGATTTACACTTTCTGATTTTCTGATTCTTTAGCTAAAATAACTAAGAAACTAAATTTATTTAGTGGCATTGTTTATTTAGTTTTTGAGGTTATGTAGGTGCGATTTTTTCAACCTTTGTAAATACCTACAGTATGGTTGCTATTGTAGACCGTGCTTAGATTGTGGGTGTTTCGGTTATGTGCTAATTTTGTGAATATCGGATTTTAGCCTTACCCTGGAAGGGAACAATAATAATATCGTTTTTATATTTTTTTATATTCAGATTCATCAATCAGCTAAAGTGAAGCGGAAATATCTGGCAGCGAGTACGATCCTTCTGAAAAGATGACAAGCAAAGGTCAAACAGTAAAGAAAACTACAATCTTTGTTCAGAGTAACAAAGAGCCGACACCCGGCACCTCAAAAGGTAAGAATGAAAAATTACATTTTCGCCTTCTATATGCCAATTTTCTGAATATCGGATTCTAGCCGTACGCTGAAAATGAGCAATAATAATGTAGTTTTTTGTTAAATTTCAGATTTATCATCCAGCGAGAGCGAAGCTAAAACGTCTGGAAGTGAATATGATCCTACTGAAGAAACAATGGGCAAAGGTCGAAAATTTTTGAAAAAAACTGTGCTAGAGTTACGAGGGAGCCCTAACTCTGTATCTAGTGACAGTGAGTGCGAGAACGATATGCTCGACACCGCAGCCTCCGCTGAGGATAACGAGGAGCAGACACGCGGCAGTTCAAAAGGTAAGAAAAGACTTCGCAATGCACATCAATGGAAGAGAAATATAAAAAAACGAAGGCAATTTATTGAAAATACTCGTAGAGAAATTCCAAACTGCAGATGCAAATGTATCAACAAACTCAGTGTTTTAGAGCAAACCTCCATTTTTGAAAAATATTCTGCCTTGTCCACTCATGCTGAACAAACAATATACTTACAGGGCTGCGTTAAAAAATTGAAAAATCGCGTTCTCACCCTCGTAACAGAGAAAACGTAAAACAACGTTCAACCTTCAAGTACGAAGTCAGTACGAATACTAAAGGGACAATCTATCTTTGCCAGAATGCATTTTTGTCGATCCATGGAATTTTCAAAAGTCCGTTAGAAAAAAAAGTAAAAACGGCAGTTTACCCGAATGATAATAGAGGTTGTCACTCTAGCAGACCCAATAGGACACCGAATGAAACCCCTGGAGCTTATTCGTAAATTTATTATTGAATTACCTGCGCGCGAATCCGTTGTCGTTACATGTTTTCGGTATCCATGATCTAAGAAGTCATAAAGCAACCATGTATATTTATACCGAAAATTTTGCTCTGAAAGGTCCAAATGAAGTTATCAGTTGTTTATCTGACTATATTCAAAGTCACAAGAACCCTGTAGAAAAGAAGCTTAAAATATTTTGTGATAATGCCTTTAGTCAGAATAAAAATAGATTTCTGTTCACCTTTTTGGATCAGTTATGTAAAGCAAACGTTTTTGATAGCATTGAAGTAATATATCCGATTCCTGGACATTCAATGATGCCAATTGATAGAGATTTTGCGGCCATTGAAAAACAGAAACTTAAGTTAGAGAAAGTTGATAATCCGGAGACTTACGTTCAACTTATTAAATCGTGCAGAAAGGAGAATCCTTTCTCCATTGTATTTGTTCAACATAGCCTTCGATCAAATGGACAACTCCAGGCGGGTGATCGGATAATGAAAATAGAGAATTTTAAAGACTGGATCGAACGTGACACAAAGACTTCCATACCACGTATATTTAAAACTAGAGCCGTACGTTTTTAAAGAGGCAGTCATCCACTTACCAAAGAGACCATGACGGGAAATTATTCCACCGAAATGCCGCTTTACAAAGTGGGTATGAACAGGAAATTAATCAATAAACCGAAATTAGCATATTTAAAAAATAAAGGATCAGAAGTTAAAATGTGTAACAAAACTTTTAAGAATGGTTACGTCTTGCGATATTGAATTTTACAAAAGAACTCTTTTAAATCCCACAAATGTAGCAACACTGGGTCGCAAAGATACTGTAAATGATGATCTACATATCGAAAGCGATACTGATATTTACGAATAATATTTTTGTATCTTACGGATTCGTAATACTTTGTTTTTATTTTTTGATAAACAAAACTAATGATTTGTTCTGTTGTGGTATTTAGGTATTTGCGTTGTTGTCTATTATTGTTTGTTTTATTGTCAAGTAAGTTACTTGACATAAGATATTTTGAAACATAGTTTTAGTTATATATTTTGTATTGAGTTTTCTTTATAAAAATATTTATGTTACTGTTATTGCCCAGCAATAAAAAAGGGCTTGTATTTTATTTTATATTAAGTATTTAGCGACATATTTTTCTTAGTACTGGAATGGTTTAAATACACCAATAAAACGTGTTCACAAATACTTTTCCTGTAAATATATTTTCACTTTAAACATTTTTTGTTTTTTTTTCGCGCAAAAAGTGGCTAAGTCCAAAATCAAACAAAATTTTTTGCAAAATGTATGAACATTTTCGAATTTTCAAATATGGCTATTCATTCTACCTAAATATGACCATACAATATAAAAAAAATGTTGTTTTTAATAATTTTGTGCAAGATGTGGGAGAACATTGAAATCTTTAATCCGCGATATCTCGGAAACATGAAAATGTGACTTAGCAACTTTTTGCACTGACCTCTTCAATTCGTAATATTATATATTTGTAGATTCTTTCAACCCTTAATTTGTTGGCAACTGAAAATGATATTGAAAACAGCAACTTTGTTGGTTTAAGTACGTATAAAGTTAGCGACGCTCTACATGAACTTGTAGAGGCCTTAAATCAAATACAAAACAAAAATACAGAAAAATTCGGCCAGCATTTCCTCTTGTTGTTTGTTAACCGGTCCCCGCTCTTGTAACAGTTATAGTCCTCCATTTATTATTAAATATTTTAAATTCTTAATCCTTCGTTTACTTGGTTTCCCTTTCTTGCAGATAGATTTTCTTATAGTAAAAACTACAGTTTATTTAATATTTAGATGATTTATTATTACTTTGCTACATTTAGGTTAGACCAAATTCTATACTTTTAATTGTGATCAATTCTTTGTTGCTCCTAGTATCAAACTTCATAATTTACCACTATAGCTTCTTTCTCTTGCACCTCTAATGTCTACAAATAACAAAATTCCTTAAGCTACATATCAATGCTTGAGTTTGAAACCTTAAATGCTTAGCAAGATGTCATGCAAAAATCAAAACACAAACGATTCTCATTGGTCAGAATTAGATGCTTGTTTTCAAATAAACCGATTCGTGATCTTTACGAGCGTCGACGTTCCCTGAGCGACCAAAAAGATGACGCGTGTTCCCGGGAGCACACATTTCAAATAAAGCCCCTCAGAAGCAGGGTTTATCTATTTTCTTAAATCATTTAAAAATACAGGTTTTGTAATAAGTATTTAAAAAACATGTGTACTTTTTAAAACATACATTTATCATTGCACAAAATGTTTGCATTGCAAGATTATTGTTTCGTTAAATATAGTGATCAAAACACAAGAACATTTTAAATGAAAAAGTATTTCTTAATCCCTTTAATACCAGAATTAGTGTTTTTACTTCCAATTTTTACGTTAGAAAAGAATAGAAGAACACTATGTAATATATTTTATAGTTTAGATTATATTTATTAGTTAGCTTAGATCATAGATTGTCAGTATTTAAAAAGTCAGTCTAATGTTAATATGTCAGTAGTCTTTGTATTTAATGTGATTTATTTATTGAAATACAGTATATAAATTATCCAAAGTCATACCAGCTTTTATTTAAATACACAACATATAATTTGGCGACGAGAATTTGGTCAAAACATATGTCGGGTAATTCAGAAAGTGAAATTGTAAGTCGGCCTCAAGTAATCGTTTAATGTCAGGATAACCAAGACCAGCTGAATTTATAAGGTATCATACGTCTGTCAAGTAAAAAATTAAAAACTGTCTAGTCAAGTGTCAGCAAAAACCATCATCTAGAGCAGGGGTCTCCAAACTACGGCCCGAGGGTCACATCCGGCCCGCGGACATATTTTGTCCGGCCCGCGGAGAGCTAGCACACTTAAAAACTCCTTTTAGAGAACAAATATTTTTTATAGCAAATTAAATTTAGTTTACTAAAGTATTCTAATTTTATGTTAAATAATTATTAATATGACATCTACATTGATATGGTCATGGGCTAACAGTTAGCCGCTAACTCATAACATTGTTGTAGGCTTATTGTTATTGGTTTTGTGATAAGTTGGCTAAAGAAACACAGACATGTATAATATGCAGAAAATTTAACTTCAGTATATAATAACTAACAAATTATTGAAATGAATCCAACTAACATTTTATACATTTTAAATAAACACATAACTTATAACAAACATAATGACATATGAAACACTAATAAGATTTATGTAATTAAGATTTTCCACTGACAATAGTTTGTAGTTGTGGACTAATTTTACTTTTACCAATTATTAAAAGAGATTTAAGATGCTCATCAGTTAATTTAGATCTGTAAACATTTTTTGTGTACTTCATTTTGGAGAAGGTTTTCTCACACAAATAAGTAGTACCAAAAACAGAAAACAGCCCACGAGCAAATTTATGCAAATTATCAAATTGTGTCAGTGGAAGACTCTTATAAAATTCCAACAAAGATGAGTTTTGTTATTTCCCACAACTAAGCCAGCGTACGGCAATATGATAAGGTAAGTCATTTTCTCCAATCTCTTTAATAAATTGTCGGAACTGTCGGTGATTCAGCCCAAAAGATCTGATAAAATTAACAGTTTGACTGGTTTCAGAACGTCAGACATATCCAAACATTTTCCGCACAAAGACTGTTGATGAATGATACAATGTAAGACTAATGGTTTTGAACTACCGTCATTTTCTACAGCCTTTGACACAAGAGCGACCACTCCTTTATCTTTCCCACTCATGTTTTTGCCTCCATTAGTTGTAATACATTTTAAGTTTTTCCATCGAAGGTTCTCTTGATTACTGGCCATTTTAACTCTTGTAAAAATATCTGTACCAGTAGTTGTGCCATGAATACTATACATATCAAGAAGTTCTTCGTGCACTTAATAGCTTTTATCTACTCCTCGAATATAAATCAACACCTGAGCAGTATCTGACACATCCGTTGACTCATCCAAGGCCAAAGAAAACCACTCAACATGTCCATTTTTGTCGAACAGTTGAGAGGATATATTTTCAGCGATGTTTTCTACCCTTCGAGCCACAGTGTTTGCTGGCATACTGACAGTTTTTAATAAATTTACATTTTCAGGGCACATTTCTTCGGCTACTGCAATCATGCATTCCTTGATCATTTCTCCATCGGTGAATGGTTTTCCACGTTTTGCAATTTCAAGAGCAACACGAAAGCTGGCACGAGTTGCAGCCTCTTGTTCAGTTTTAAGTTTTGTAAATGAAGATTGCTGCGATTTCAATCCGCGCTTCATAGCTTCGAATTTTTCTGTCCGCAAACTTCCTGTATATTTTGAGTAATTTTAAAAATGTTTTGTTTCATAATGACGTTTAATGTTATATTCTTTGGAACGGCTATGCTTTTATTACAAATCAAACATAGCGCTTTGTTACTGGATTCAATTACGAAATACTGAATGTTCCACTGATCTTTGAATTTTCTGCATTCACTATCAATTTTTCGCTCCTTTTCCATACTACTAAATCACACACAAAAGCAACAATTCAAATCAAAATACTGTTATAAAGATGTCCTAAACTTAAACACGCACAAACATGTTTTAAGGAGGTACGCACTATTTTATTTCACAACAGTGTCATATCTGATGATATATTTGCATGTTTAAGGGGACATAAATATTTTACGGTCATTGATTTAAAGGGTGCATATCAACAACTTAAAGTTGGTGAAAACACACAAAAAATGTTAGTTATTAATACACATTTAGGTATTTATGAATTTACAAGGATAACTTTTGGTATAAGCTTAGCTCCAGGAATTTTTCAATCTGTCATGGATAGCATATTGGCAGGATAAGTAATACTAAATGCTATTTAGATGATATTGTGGTCTACGGGTCTTCACTTGGTCAATGTTACGAAAATGTTAAAAACGTATTTAAACGCCTTAATAATTTTAACGTTAAAGTAAATTCAAATAAATGTATTTTTTTAAAACCAAAGTAGTATTTTTAGGTAATATTATTGACGTGAATGGCGTTTATTCCACAAAAGAAAAGATTTTGGCAATTAAATCAGCACCAGTACCACAAAATTTAACTGAATTAAAATCATATTTAGGGCTGTTAAATTATTATGGAAAGTTTATTCCAATGATATTTTCGAAATGAAAACCTTTATATAATTTATGTCAAAATAATATAAATTTTGCTGACTGTTGGACGAAAGAATGTAACGATATTTTTGAAGATAGTAAAGAATGGTTAACATTAAAAAGTGTACAAAGACATTATGACCCGTCTCTTCCTATTTGTGTCACGTGTGATTCGAGTAGTTACGGAGTCGGGTGTGTTTTAAGTCACATAATCAATGATGTGGAAAAACCAGTTATGTTTGCATTAAGTACTTTATCACCCAGTGAAAAAAGTACAGCAAGTTTAGTCGAGCAAATGCCTTTAAATTCTAGTGATATAGCCAGAGAAACAAACAAAGATTTAGTGTTAATTAAAGTAAAAGATTTAATTTTGTCTGGTTGGCCTCATTTTATTAATAATGAAAATTTAAAACCCTATTTTAGGCGTAGAAACGAGCTTTCAATTGAAAAAATTGTCTAAGGCAGGTAATAAGTCATAATTCCAAAGATATTTTTAATTTATTTCATGAACAAAACAATGGAATTGTACGTACTAAAATGCTTTTACGATCCTACTGTTGGTGACCCAATATAAATTTAGATATAGAAAAATTTACTTCTATTGTTGTCAACAATGTCAAAATTTTACGAATTCAAGTAGTACATTAATGCCGTGGCCATCAGCACCACATAATTTTTTAAGAGTCCATATTGATTTCTTTTTTTTGTCATGTTTTTTAATTATGATGGATCAGAAATCTAAATGGATAGAAGTAAACTTAATGTCAAATGGCACCAATGATTCCGAGACAATTGAAAAATTAAGAGATATTTTCGCGGTATTGGGTATTCCAGTAAATTTAATCTCAGACAATGGTCCTTCTTTTAATTCTAGTCAATTTATATCATTTTGTCGATCAAATGGGATTAAACCTCCCTATAACCCACAAAGTAATGGAGAAGCAGAGCGTGGCGTGCAAATTGTCAAAAAGGGGTTGGAAAAAGCCTTATATGCCCCATAGAGGGGAAGAGGTTTCTCGACATTTGATTATAGAAAAATTACAATGTTTTTTGTTTACATACAGAAATACACCCTGTACTGTGACAGGAATCTCAACCGCTGAAAGCATTTTTAAAATAAGACCAAGAACTAAATTTGATTTATTAAAGCCATCTTACCATTATAAAGATCAAAATATAATTTCAAACAACAAGAGTCATAATTTATATAAAGTAAATGATCAAGTCTTTGTTAAAAACAAACAACATAAATTATGGCAAGAAGGCATTATAATGAAAGTTTTAAGCTATAGTACCTACCTTGTTAACGTAGAAAATATTTTTAAATTTGTACATGCCGATGATTTGTGTATAAATCGGTATGATATAAAATTTTGAGAAACTGATATTTTGAATAGCCAAGTATCCACAAAAGAACAATCACCTGATACTAGTGTGCCATCACTGCCTTCATATGGTAATGACAATGCATTGAAAGATACAGTATCTCAAGCTATATCAGTGTCTAACTCGCCTATTAAAAATCAAATAACACCTAGGTCGTCAGATGTTAAGGAAGATGAAACAGAAGAGAATAATGATAATAAGAATAAAAGAAAACAAAATCAAATTCTTAAAAAAACTGATTCATCTTTCTCGACGACACAGACCCGATCAGGTATAAAAGTAAGAGCGCCAAATAGACTTAATCTTTAATTAACAAGGGGGAAATGTAATATATTTTATAGTTTAACTTATATTTATTAGTTAGCTTAGATCATAGATTGTCAGTATAAAAGTCAGTCTAATGTTAATATGTCAGTAGTCAGTAGTCTTTGTATTTAATGTGATTTATTTATTGAAATACAGTATATAAATTACCCAAAGTCATACCAGCTTTTATTTAAATACACAACACCCTAGTTAAAAAAAATATTATACAAATTAAAATATCTATCTAATCTAAAGGCGCCCTACTGAATGATTCTGAAGTTTAACATTTTCCATACCGTATAAAGCATTTAAAATAACTATGCCAAAAATGGGATTAGGACTCTGAAACTCTCTTTATGTATTCAAACCATCTTGATACAACCTACAGACTGTCCACGGATGGGGTTAACAAGAGGACAAATACAAGCAAAATTTCATTTTCATTAAAACTTTTGCTTGTAAAAAAATGGGATTTTGATTTTGTATACAAGGTTTGCCAAAACTTAAAAAACATGATTTTTCTACAAGAGTAAACTACTTTTATTTTGCATTTTTAGGCAAAATATTATTTAAAAATTTGTTTAAAATAGTTTTTTTTGAATACCTTTATTAAAGTTACAGGGGTATCAAAAAGATTCGTGAAACTGATTTTGAAGTTATCAAAAATAAATTATTTTCAATTTTTATATTAAAATGGCCTAAAAAACGTTTATAATTTGCTTTTCAAACACCTGATTTTTTTTATTCCTACAAAATACGTTTTTTTAACTTTAAACGCCAGTTTTCGTCAAATTATGGATTTCAATAAAAAAAATATTATTGTTTTTATCGATTACAAACATGATTCTAAATAAATTTTTCCAGTGACATTTTGCTAAAAAATTTAAAATACAGATCGTTTACTCTTGAAAAACAAGCATGTTTTTTAAGTTTTTGCCAACCCTGTATACAAAATCAACATTTTCTCTTTGTAAATCCTATTTCTTTTTCCAAGCAAAAATGTTTATAAAGAATAACTTCTTTTTCGAAAAATGAAACATTCGGTCCAATTGTCCTTTTATTAACTCCATCCGTGAACAGTCTGTATAAGGATTCAATCTGCGATGGATCCACCTAAACAAAAATTCCATTGGTCATTTTGTCTTTAAAATTTTGTTTCTTTTATTCTTGTATAGAAACAAATGTGAGGTATATAAATGTGATAACTAAAATGTCATTGAGTAAGATGAAATTACTAGTTAATATTTTGCTGTAGTTCATTGTCTGGTACATAGTACGAAGTGTAGTTGTTTAGAATTCATCTGATTCTTATTTCCTGCATCATATCCGCAAACCTAAAGGTAATAGTTTGAATTTCTAGAACTTAACGGTTTACTGAGCAAAAACAGCTAAAGAGACCAAAATTACTTTTACTTTCTTATTTTAACTTTTAAAATAAATTAAAAGTAAAAACCAACTGTAATTTAAATAACTTTATTATACAGATAATCAAAGATAGTTCTCAATTATCAGGTGCCCGCGTAACTGATTTATATATCCATATTTTTTGTAAAATCGTGTTGTATCGTTGCCGAACCCTATATGCTATATTTAAATTATCGGCCTGACGTCGGTTTAATTCAGATTTTAATTCATTATCCTCATTAAGTACTTACTAGTATCATTATTACTTACCTAGTAAATTTAACAAATTTTTTAAATAAAATTACCTAGAAGAATCCTTTTATTTTTAGTAACATTAAAAATTAAGGTGTAAATTTAAGCTCCATAATGGTTAATTATCATTTTTTTTTCATTTTTAGGTTTGTAATTGGAACCTAAAAATTTTAAATGTAAACTTGAAATATCCAGAATCAACAAATGATAAATATATTTGGAGTCAAAGCCGGCACTCGACATTTTTTGAAAATCTCTATCAAAAGAATCATAAGGGCTATTATTTGTTAGGTAAAAAATAACACGACATTAATAAGTTTAGAACAAAAGGGTCATGTGATGTTGCTTAAAAATCTTTCAAAGATCTTTTTAACGGTTTGTGATAATATACAAGTTGGATTTTTTTTAATGAGGCACCCTGTATATTATATTACCATTTAAAAGATCTTAAAAAGAGCTTTAAGAAAATACCACATTAGGTAGATCTTACTTTATTAGTTTTGGAAATATGGCCATCCAAATCAGCCACACCTTTCAGTTCGCCTGGCAGGTACTTGTGCTCATCGAAAACGCCTGTTAATTTTTTTCCAAACTTTACTTTGAAGGAACTAAATTCTAGAAAAATTTCAAGCTTACAGCTCCAAGATTTTTTTTATTATTATTTTTAACATTCAAATTATACAGAGTGATGAAGTGCAGGGCTGATGCGTGCCAGGTAATGATTGTCGTACTTAGCCTGCTATGACTCATCACTATACCAATTTCTAGCCTTACAGGCCCAACGTTACTCAAAAGGTTTGCTAGCTCTCCTACTAGAATTATTTTAATTTTAGTAACGTATACAGGGTGTCCGGTAAAACAAACGATAATAATAAAGGGGCTGATAAAACAGCTCTTAAGCATCCAAAAAACATAAAATGACCCTAGTAAAAAATCGTTGGTTTTTGAGATATAATGGCACTTTCAGTTTTGCGGCACTGAATACCCATTTAATTAATTAAAGATCAACTTTAATCTAAAAGTTTCCTCCGAAATACCTTTAGTGTGTCCACGGATGGACTTAACTGTACTTTTTATTTTTGATAATTTGAAAAAAACTTATTCTTTATAAAAACTTAACCTCTGTCTGAAATAGCAGAAGCTTTTATAAGAATCACCATATGATATACATGGTGTTTTAAAAGTGTGAAAAAAATATAAAAGTGCCTGTATTTTAAAAACAAACGATTTTTTACTAAGGTCATTTAATTTTTTATTGAATGCTTATGAGTTGTTTTACGAGCCCTTTCAATATTATCGTTGACTTTCTGGACACCCTGTATGTATGACTACTACCAGTTAAAAGTTAACTTATATAGTAATATTTTTTTAATTTAAAAAACTAATTAAATTAGACTTATAAGTAGAAAGGAGAAAACTCACTATTATTTTAATAATAATATATCGAATGCATGATCTTTAATTACAAATTAGGTACTTCAATTATTTCATTTATTACATATATTTTTAGGGAATTTTGGATATAGCCTTAGACCCTGGACGATAACCCCATATTCGGAACCTGTGCCTGAAAGTGCAGAGGACAATTTTAATATTGCCCATAGAAGGTGTCAATTTCCTTATTGAAAGGTGCAATGGTGTCCTTAAAAGTAGGTGGCGTTGCCTCTGTAAGGAGAGTACATTGCATTATCTTCCCGAATTCTCGTCAAAAATCGTAAACGCTTGTTGTGTCCTGCACAATATTTGCGTTGCGAATAATATTGATTTAGACGAGGAGCCCTATGAAAAGGTACTTTTTAATGTGGGAGAGCAAGATAATGCTGTGGACGCTCCGGTTTACAGAGTTAACCCCCACTAGCTGAAGCCCAGCGCATAAGGGACAACAATGTAAGATAATATATTAATTAGGTTTTCTGTATGAAATGGTATATTATATACCTAGGGTGAGAAGTGAGCTATTATTTACCAAGCATTTGTATAAATAATTAATAATACCTTACTTCTCACCCTAGGTATATACAGGGTGTATCTAAAAAGTGCGGAAAAAAATCTACCACAGATTCTCGAGGCTAAAATATGACGACCTAATCGAACATGCCTGGTTTTGGTTTTTATAATTGTCGATAATGTGTATTGTCACAATATTTAGCTAGAAGGGGTTTTGGTAGGTGAGACATACGATTCTGCTATCAATTTTATTGTAAACCCTAGAGGGCGCTACCTGCAGTAACTTCTTTAAGCCACTTTAAAAATTCACTCTCTGCCTGGCCAGGTCTAAGCTATACAGGGAGTTTTAAAATAAGATGCTAATATTTAAGGGCATGAATCCTTTTGTGATTTTAGGAAAAAAAATAAACCTATGTTCTAAATGTCTTAACTTCTGAAATCCGAATATCTCAAAAACGGCTGCTTAAATCAACTTTTACCACGTATACCTTTTTTATGTAAAATTTGTCGAAAAATAAGAATTTGTATACACACACCCTGTATCTAATGCGACGATCAACATGCTTTAGTCCACTTTTGGACTAAAGTATGTTGATCGTCTTATTTTAGCCTTAGGAATCTTTTAGAGACACTCACTGCTAACATTGATATATTAACAATTTTAATTTTGGCATTAGTAATTTCCTAACAATTTGTTAAATGTAACGGAATATCAAGTAGAGTAGAGCGTATTTCTAATCAGATTGGCTTTGTTTGTGTAAAAATTTAGCATGTGTCAAATTTGTTCAATTTCCTACTTCTAGTTGATAATTAAGGTAAGAGACTTAGAGCATTTCTAGCTCCTTTACGAACACGTAACCGTATGCCTCTATAGTAACTTATATACAATATTAAACCAGTTTAAGTGAAGTTTTTACCGCGTTAATGTGACGTCAAAAACTAAGCCGCGTATGCGTCAGACGTAAGATCACGTTACAATGCATGTAACCTAAACGCAGCCCGGTTTTTGACGTGACTGACGTGGTGAAAAATAGAATCAAACTGGTTTTAATTGGTTACTAATAAATTTGTAAGCACCAGAAATTATTTGGTATATAAGGAATTATTTATTAATGCTTCAAAATTTATTATGTACTATATTATAATTATACAGTGCTTTTCTTTAATGTCGTTCCTCCTTTTATTTTTTGAACAAATCCATTTAAAAAGTAAAAGTTTGGGCTTTGAAATTGATGCTTAAAAACTATATTTTAGAGTGAAATTGATGGATGAAAATTTCAAGATGGTGGCAAGGTGCAAATATCCCAAAGTTTTACTTTTTTTTTAATTTTAAAAAATCGTTATTTATTATACAAGGGAAAAATGCTTTAGATTTTGGCTCGAAGTTGTGTTGTCACACAATAAACCGAGAGCTAAAAACTAAAGCTTTTTTTCTTGTATAATACACAATTTTTTTCTGTGATGAGAAAAACGACGACTTATTATTTAAAAAAAACACAATATTGAAGTCAGAAAATTAATCGTGCAAAATTTCAAGTTTCAAACTGGTCGACTGGTCTATCTGAAACACAACTAGACATTGCATTACTATGGAAACCCCCAAGGAAATTATTTAATATTTGTGAATGTAATTTTATAATTTGACCATAGGCCAATCCAGGAGGGGGCTGATGGGCTGCAGCCCCACCCAGAACTCGCCAGATATTTAAAACACATACAAATTAGCATACAATTATAATGGATTTTTTTTCGTGTAGGTACCTACTTATCTTTAAAAGTTTTTCTTTACGTTTAAAGCAATAAAAACTGTTCTGGCAACGTCGCTTTAATTGGCTAGATCTAGCCGCCTCGCCTCATTTTTATCGGTATGTGTGAATCCCCGAAGTAATCTGAGATCTTTGACGTAAGTGATTTTTGCTTTGATTTATATTTCATCTTCTTAAAAGTCGAGATTTTGTTGCTTGCAGTGTATTATTGGCTAGTTTAAAGCTTTATTACTAATCCATTTTATTAAATTATCAATTAACAAAACAGGACAAGTAAGTAAAATGATATTCATTAAATTGGTTTACTGCTTTTGTAATAGGTTAGGTACACTGCTGTGCTGTGCAATGAAAATTAGGACAAATTTATTTGGGTCGGTTTATGAAACTTGTGCATTTTTAGGAATGTGCCAGTTTGTTGGTGATAACCATTGACAAAATCAAACAACAGAAGGTGGTTTCCAAAATTCATTCGTAGTTTACATCATAGATACGCTAAATTGTTTTGTTTTTCTTTCAAAATAACACTAGCAAATGAATTGTCTTAATTTTCACAAAATGCAATTAATTTGGAAATGTAATGTGCAGAATCTGAACATATTATTATTTCGTTTTTCGTTTTTTTTTGTTGTTGTTGGGAGGCTGGTTGGTGGCGGAGCGTACCCATATCATTTAATAGTTACAGTGTACAGTGTGTGCCAACAAATATGTAGCGCTGGTGGGATTTCCGAAGAATTCATTGCCTTGTAATTTCATTTACTTGGAAATATGCTTAAACCTTAAACTAAATAATTACATACGTTGTTTTTTTAAATCCCCAAATTTTTGTACGAAGTAAAGTATTAGTCATAATGAAAGAACAACATTGAAATAGCAGTCTTCTAACAGCTCATAAGGTTTATTTTATTTCAGAAATAATGGAAAAGAGAAAGCAAGTCTCAATATTGCAATTTTTGATTCTAAAAAGCAAACAAAAATTTATTAGAGCTGACAGTACCAAACCCTGAAAAGCCATCTGAAGTGCATGCGTCTGAATGTGATGAGGGTAATGGAGAATCCGCGCAGGTATTACAGGGAAAAGAAGTAGATTTAGGGCTAGTTGGTGAAGGATCTAGTGCTTATTCTAACATGCTAATTAACTATAATGATAAGGACGATACATTATCAACAATAACACCATCAACATCAACAACTGATACTGATAAGCTGATTTTTCATTCAGATTCTCCAGCCGTTCTTCAGAATAATGATATATTTTACATGAAAAACAATCATAGCTCAGATCTTACAGAAGTTATAAAGAACATTTGGGTTCCATCTCGAAATTACAAGTTTCCACAGAGTACTACCTCAAAAGAAAAATTTTCAAGAAAATTTCAGTATTCGTGGTTCGAAAAGTTTCCTTGGCTAGCGTATTCCGAAGTAGAAGACGCGGCTTATTGCAAGTTTTGTGTATTTTTCTCAAGTCATTACGTAGGTAAAACTAGTTCACAGCCGGTGGGACATTTGGTACAAATAGGTTTTAAGAAATGGAAGCATGCATTGAATTGTTTTAATAATCATAGTGTTTTAGAGTATCATGAAAATTCCATGTTACATTTCTCTAATTTAGAAAAAATTAATCAAAACAAACTAATTTCTATTGATAAATTGCTTGATAAAAATAAAGCTAGGGAAATTGTCGAAAACCGGGAACGACTCAAACCAATTATTAAGTCGATTATTTTTTGTGGAAAACAAGGGTTGGCATTACGAGGTCATAGAGATCATGGACCAGTCAGATCTTGACAAACCAATAGCTGAAAACGAGGAAAATTTTAGAGCTCTCTTAAGAGCCCGAGTCGATGCTGGGGATAAAATTTTGGAACAGCATCTTTGTTCTGCCAAAAAATGCCTTATATACTAGCTATATCATTCAAAATGAGATATTAGAGACTTGCGGATCTTTAATTCAGAAAGAATTAATAGGAAAAATCAAAATGTCGAAATACTTTTCTGTACTCATTGATGAAATCACAGATATTTCTAAAGTAGAGCAACTTTCATTTTGTGTTAGATATATTGACGAGGAACAAATGAAAATTTCTGAAATTTTTTATGTTTTGTTCCTCTTACATCTACAACTGGCGAAAATATCTCAAATACTATTATTAGCCTGCTAAAGGAGTTAGATCTTAAGATAAAATATCTTCAAGGTCAAGGATATGATGGCGCTGCTGCCATGAGTGGCCAATTTAAAGGGACGCAGGCGTTTATTTCCAGAATTCAACCAAAGGCCATTTATGTCCATTGTCTGGCACACTATCTAAATCTTGGAATTTCTGACTCTTGTTCAGTTAAAGACATAAGAAATTGTTTTGGCATAATTGAGAAAACATATGTTTTCTTAAATACTCCCAAAAGGCAGCAACCTTTGCAAAATAATGTAGACAGATTTTGTGCTGATTCTAGAAGGACTCACTTGAAACAAGTGTGTCCTACCAGGTGGGTACAAAGACACGATTCCGTTTTAGTTTTTGTAGAACTTTTAGAAGCAGTTTGTGCAACACTTGCCGAAATTTCTGATTGGCCTGATCGTGAATCTTCGTCCGGGGCCATACTCCTTCTTAATTTAATTAGATCAGTTAACTTTCTTGTTTCAGTTTTTACAAGCAAATTATTATTTAGCTATAGCATTTCCTTAAGTCGTTATTTACAAACAGAAAATATGGATTTATCTCTGGCAATTCGATATTCTACACACCTCGAAGAAGAACTGGCTGATTGTAGATCTAATGCTGAGCCGGTATTTAAAAATATTATGTCCAAAGTGAAAATATTTTGCGAAAAATATGACCTTGAGTTAACTGTTCCCAGGACAAATAAACGTCAAACCTATCGTTCAAATATTGAAACTGAAGACCCTGAAACTTTTTACCGTATATCCACTTTTATCCCATTTGTAGACTCTTTTATTCAAGAAATAAAAACCGCTTTTTAGTTCATAAAAATATTCTTTCTTCTTTTTCATCTATACTATCAAATTTTGATGATAAAAGTTTTGAGTGTTTAGTAAATTTCTACAATGAAGATTTAATTGAAAGTGGTATTTACTATAATATCAACTCAACTAATGAGTTAGTATAATATGTGGATAAAAACAATGAATAAATTACCAAGTCAGAAATTATCTGGAAGTGTTAAAAAGTTGCCAAAAAGAAGTTTTTCGCTAATATTAAATACGTACTTCTAAAAATATTAGCTGTTATTTCGGTATCTACTGCTACACCTGAGAGAAGTTACTCAACACTCAGAAGGCTAAAAACATATTTACGAAATAGTACAAGTGTTTTAGTTTTTAAGTAAAAATCGCGACCTTTGACGGTTCATCTGTTGTGTATTTTTAAACACAATAGTACGAGCTTGAGGTTTACCCGTTCTTAAGTGTTAGTTTTTAAGTAAAAATCGCGACCTTTGACGGTTCATCTGTTGTGTATTTTTAAAACACCATAGTACGAGCTTGAGGTTTACCCGTTCTTAAGTGTTAGTTTTTAAGGCTGTTCTTAAACTATAGTTTTTATTCAATTAAAGTTTTTTTTTTTAGAACAAGTGAAAAACTGAGTATGTAAACAACACTTGATGAAATCTCAACTGAGGTTATTAAAAAATTGAACAAGTGCGTAATTTAATAAAAACAAAAGAGGAATATCAAAACTTTATTAATCATTTAAAAAAATTATTTTACTTATTCAAAAAAGTATAAAATCCAAAAGTAAACACATAAAGAATTACTCCAAAATTGAATCAAATTTAACTATTTAAAAAAAAATTTAATTAATTTTAAGCTTAAATCAAATAATTTTAAAATTAAAAATAAACAATTAATGTGGTAAGACGTTGACTCTTGTTTTCAGGGTAGAATAAAAACAGGAATTATTTCAAATTTAAGTATTAAAGATCCATCCGAATTTTTACGAAAATGCTTTAGAAGTTTTTCTGTTAAAATTAAAAAAGAAGTACAGACATCAATGTTAAAAGTTAATGTTTCTTTTGCTGGAACTTTTATAAAACCTCAAAGTAACGAAACTGCTTTTAAGTATTTCTCTACCCAAAATGACGTAATTGATAACGGTACTAATTTGAAATTGTGGTATAAGCAAAACGTTTTAAGTAAGATTTTAAATAAGTTAGAGGACTTTCAAGAACGTGATTCTGGTTGGAGTTTGTACAATATTTTATATTTAAAAGTAAATATTAATAGATACAATCCTGTTAGAGGTAGTATTTCTACGTATGTTTCTTTACCTTCATTTATTCAAAAAACTAAAAGTGTCATTAATGTAAAAAATAACGATCCATTTTGCTTTTTGTATTCTGTTATGGCTGCCTTATATCCAGCTCCAGCTGGTAAAAACCCTAATCGAATATCTTCGTACCCAAATTTTCGTAATATTTTAAAACTTGACAGCATTCAATTTCCGATTGCTTTAAAAGATATTCCAAAATTTGAAATGCTAAATAGTTTATCAATAAATGTTTTTACTATAAGTGATGAATAGGATATTGTACCGTTGGCATTAAGTAAAAATGATTTTAACCCTCGTATTAATTTATTAATGATATCAAGTAATAATAATATTAACCATGGGGATTATACTGATAGTCAACCCTACTTTCATTTTGCATATATTAAAAATATATCTCGTTTATTAAATAGTCAAGTGAGTAATGTAAAAAATGGAAAATTGTATTGTGAGAGGTGTCTTAACCATTTTACATCCTCCTTTTTTCTAAATAGACATTTAGCAGATTGCAAAGTATTAAATAATTCCAAAATAATTCTTCCTAATGCATCCAATAACATTTTAAATTTTAAAAATATCAAAAATGGGACAACTGTTCCTTTTGTAATATATGCTGATATTGAAAGTATTCTTGTAGATTGCAATGACAACCAAATAGATAATAAAACCAAAACAATTCAAAAACATGTGCCTTGCAGTATTGCATATTATTTAAAATGTTCATATGATGATTCACTTTCAAAATTTAATATGTATACTGGCAAAGATTGTCAAGTTTGGTTTGTTAATGAGTTATTAAAAATAGCACATAGCATAAATAATATATTTTTAAATTCTCTTCCAATGCAACCATTATCCATTGAGGAACAAAATCAATTTTACTTATCTGGTAGTTGTTATTTGTGTGACAAACCTTTCATTTATACAGATATTAAAGTTCGCGATCATTGTCACCTAACGGGAAAATACAGAGGTGCTGCACATGATTATTGTAATTTGCAATTTCAGGACTCATATTTCGTCCCTGTGGTCTTTCACAACTTATCTGGATATGACAGTCACTTTATAATTAAGACTCTTGCTACAGAAATTAAAGGTGACATAAAATTAATCCCTTTAAACAAAGAAAAATACATATCTTTTACCAAACATATAGAAAATACTAAAATTAAATTTCGATTTTTAGACTCTTTTAGATTTATGAGTAGTAGTTTAGCTAAATTATTATAATATTTGGACGACTCCCAAAAGAAAATTTGTAAAAATATTATTCAGATGAATCGAAATACAAACTTATTACTCGAAAAAGAGTTTATCCTTACGAATATGTAGATAGTTGGGAAAAATTACAGGAAACTAGTCTGCCACCCATAGACAAATTTTACAGTAAAATTACTAACAGTAGTATTTCTGGTGAAGAATATGAATTTGCTTGTAAGGTCTGGAATACATTTAATATTAAAACGCTTAAAGAATATACAGAACTTTATTTAATGACTGATGTGCTTTTATTAGCCGATATTTTTGAAAATTTTAGAGAATCCTGTTTACAAAATTATAAACTTGACAGTTTACACTATTATACAGCTCCAGGGCTTGCGTTTGATGCTATGCTTAAAATCACAGACATTAATCTTGAATTATTAACTGACATTGAAATGGTTAATTTTATTGAAAAAGGGATAAGGGGTGGAATTTCACAGTGTTCTAATAGATATGCCAAAGCAAATAACAAATATATGGGTAAAGACTATAATCCACAAGTGCCCGAGTCCTATTTAATGTATTTCGATGTCAATAATCTTTACGGTGCAGCTATGAGTGCTTCGCTACCTACTGGAAAGTTTGGTTGGGTTGACTTTGACGAAAATGATGCTATTGCTTTTCAGAATCATATATTAAATACAGCGCAGGATAGTAAATATGGGTACATTTTAGAGGTTGACATTTCATATCCAAAAGAAATTTTTTCCACTCACAAGGATTTACCATTTTGTCCAGAGCATTTAGTACCACCAACCTTCTGATTCCAAAATTCCTAAATTGTTAACTACTCTATATAATAAAAATAGGTATGTACTACATTACTTGAATTTACAACAAGCAGTTAAATTTGGTTTAAAAATTGAAAAAATTCATAGATGTTTAAAATTTAGGCAGTCACCATGGTTAAAAAAATATATAGATCTTAATACAAATTTACGAAAAACAGCTAAAAATGAGTTTGAAAAAATCTTTTTAAATTAATGAATAATGCTGTATTTGGCAAAACAATCGAAAATGTAAAAAAATATCGAGATGTTAGGTTGGTTACTAAATGGTTTGGAAAATATGGAGCCAATTATTATATTTCTCAACCCAACTTTCACAGTTGTGAAATCTTTGATAATGATATGGTAATTATTGAAATGAAGAGAGTTAAAACAATGTTTAATAAACCAATTTACTTAGGTATGTCAATATTAGATATTTCTAAAATTTTTCTTTATGATTTTCATTATAATTTTATTTTACCAATATTTCACTCTAATGTAAAATTATTATACACAGACACGGATAGTTTAATTTATCAATTTTTTGTTGATGATATTTATACCTATATAAATACTTATATTGACAAATTTGATACTTCAGACTATCCTCCAAATAACATCTATAAAATTCCATTAGCTAATAAAAAATTGTAGGATTGATGAAAGATGAAAATAACGGAAAAATTATGACAGAGTTTATTGGGCTGCGTTCTAAAATGTATACCATAAAAATATTAGAAGATTCTAAAAAGCAACAACAACATATAAATGAAATGTTAAAGAAACAATATCATCAACGTGAAATTGATTTATTTATTTCAAATTTTGGAGTTACGAAAAAAGCTAAGGGAATAAGTAAAACAGTAGTTAAAGATATTTCATTTAAAGATTATTATAAGACACTATTTCATTTACAAAAGTTGTCAGTTTCACAAACCCAAATAGTGTCAAAAAACATGAGGTTTTTACTATTCAGCAAGAGAAACTGGCTTTAAATCCATCGGATGATAAACGAATTATAAATTATTTATACACCGACACTCTTCCCTGGGGTTACGAATAAGTTTTTTTCTATCCTGAAAAACTCTGGTGTTTTTTTTTTTACCATTTTTGACGCATTTTTTCTTTTTTTTTGAAAGCCTTTAATGTTTGGGACTGTCTATTGCACCTCATGCCTCAAACATTTTTGCTTTTGTCAGAAATCAATTGACAAACACAGGACAGCAGCAGCAGTAACAACATTAGTAACAAAAACAACAACAGGCTTCACAACAACAGCTTACAATTCCAAGACATCTTTAGCCACCAATCTCTACTGTGCAGAAAAGCTACCGGGGTCAGCAGAATGGTTAACACCACCGTTACCCAACAAACGGCAGAAAAAGAACGTATAATCGGGAAATTTAGACGCCAGCCCCTGTATAAATTTGATATTTATAGGACATTTTGTGCTTTTAGAGGACACACTTTGTCAGCAAATGATTTAATACGTTTGACAAGTCATAGTTTGATGGATTCTCAGACAAGACAAAAATGCTGCGGTACCACCACCTACCTCAGATCGCTAATGAGAGTGATTACGACTCGGATGAGACCATTGCTAATGATTAATTGTTAATGTATTTAAGTATTTGCTACATTATTTATTAGTTTATTATTGTAAAAATGCCTGTGCCAGTCACATTAAAATGTCCTAAATGTCTAAGTTGTTCTGACGTACCACACAGAATATGTTTACGATGTGAATATCAAGCTTTTGTTAAGAAATATGATGGTGCAAAGCATTTACCATCACACTATTTTAATAGCAAAGAAAAAAAGGAGAAGAGCGTCTCCGCAACAACATTAGATAATCCTATTTACAAAAAATACAAGTATCTGTATTATAAGCCATTTTATTTTAAATAAATAACGTACACAATGTTAACTGTTGTTTTGGTTCCTTAATATTTTTTAGTTGTTTGTTAGTTATAACAGTTTATTGTGTAATTTCTTTTGATTTAAATAAACCATTTGCAAATTTTTTATTGTTGTTTTATTTTCCTTACGTTATTATCGTTACGAGAAATTTATTTTTAACATTTTTAGTAAACAAAAAACTAATTTAAATTATATATTAAATTTTTAGTTCATCCACTTTGCGATATAGTTAGGTCTTTTTTTCAACAACCACTGGTCATTGACGATTACTTCTTCGGCTGAAGAAGTACTGAAATGTCTGAAAAAATCCTGAAAATTCCTGAAAAATAGCCAAAACGTCACTTTTTTCAGTTTTTCAGCACTTCTTCGGCGCAAGAAGTGACGTCATCAGGTCTTTGGACAGCTGAAAATGTAAACATGCCATCAGGGTGTCACTGTAGCCCGCTTGGTATACTACTCATGTTATATGGCTCAAACATAATATTAAACCATGGCAAGAGAAATAAAAAAATTGTAAATAGTAATAGGTCTAACAGCCAAATAGCTCTTTACTGACCTGAACAAGATGTTTAGAAAGAGTACTGGTGCTAAAGTAACTCCCCAGGCTCCTTCAGCCAAAGTCCCAACTCAATACCCTTATACCTGGTTCCGCAACCATCCAACTGAAAAGCCAAGAGGCTCTCTAACTTTGGTCCTAGACAACTTAGAAAGCTCTCGACGTGCCTTGAGAGCTTCAATAGAATCTAATGACATAAAGTTGAGTGTTGCGAAGACTTTTTATACTTTTACTATGAAACAGTAAAAGGAAAACTGACCGAAGATTGGATCTCATATGAAGTCACTATTGGAAGAAAGGACCAGACAATAACCCCTCTTGACTTAGTAAACATTCAGACTGTAGCAAACAGGGAGGAGGCGATAGAGTGCCAGGCGACCCCAGGGGATGATCCCTGGATGGCACTATATGTTATCGCCATTTATCGCATGATCCGGGCGAAGATTCCTGAATATCGGTCTCAAATAACCCGGAGGATTTCCGAACAACTAAAGGCACTGAACCAACATGCCCCGGCCATGTCGGAGGTTGTAGAAATCTATAATGGATGGGAGGGAGATAAGGAATTCAACTTCCTTGTGGGCTCGATTGACATGTTCTTCACTCGATTCCCTGATCATCCACATTCTAAAATAAGGATAGGATCGACAGGATCCAGATATAAGGACTGTGCAACAGTAATGTCGTATGGTTATATCATGAATGTACTTGGCATGAAAGATCTTACAGATTTCCTTGATTGGATATTTATACCCAAAGTAGGAGATGAAGTCGATAAGATGATGATTGAAGAGGATGAAATTGATGAGACCTTCTCTTATTTCCCCTATCAAGTTGATCTTGGATTAGTTCTGAAGTCCTCCTATTCTGCATCTGCAAATCCACACTTCTTTGAAATGGTCCACATGACTGGCTGTTTAATGAGAAGTCAAAGATCGATCAATGCTAAACACGTATGCGAGGGACAGAATTTAAATCTTCTGTTCAATGCTGGGTGTATTGCTTATGTGTTTTCACACACATACGAAATGCAGAAGGTGTATGTAGAGTCCCAAGACGAACTAGCTGAGTCAGAGGATGGAGACGATGATGATGTCGATGATTCGGGAACACCACTTATCGAAAAAACACTCAGATCTCGCGACCCCAATACTTGGATTGCAATGATCCAGGATCTTGGTGGTCAGATGCCAGCTGCAGTTCGCAATTTCATCCGAGGCGTTGCTGGTACCATCAAAGAACCAAAAGAGGGAATGATTGAGGCCCAAGTTAAGATATTGTCAGCTTCCTTAACATGAAAAAAAAGGACACTTTGTGTGTACGCCTTTATCTGTGTGACGTATATTTTTAACGTGTTTAATTGAGTCCCTCTGAGTGAATGTAACCGTCGTTGCCATTAACACTGCCTGGTGAATCCATGTATGCATAAATTTTTTTATCCCTTACCTTCTATATCACTCAACAATAGTTTATAAACAGGTTTTCAAACATAACCAAATTTAATCTTATCAGATTTTTTGCTTCTGTTATCAGCCTGGCCAGGTGCTGAATATAATGGAGACCACACACCATCAAATTTGTTTTTATTGCACTTTTTGAGTGTTTTTCAAGGCAATGGCAAATAAGAAGTGTTTTAAATGTAATAACGACTGTGTTTTTAGAGAGGACAGGCAGAGCTCAAATCCCTTTGGTTTTCCCTGTGATCTCTGCAGCAGAGTAATTTGTGAGAAATGTTCTAACGCACAGGCCCAAGAAATTAGAGTAATACCAAGCCAATCAAGAACATTAATCCATTTATGTCCTGATTATATCGTAGACTTTCGACAACTTCCGAAGATGTTTAAATTGGTGGATTCCCTAAAGAGTGAGATCACCAACCTTAAAAATAAGATCAGCAACTTAGAAACCAAGGTCAAACAGCCTGATTCCGATCCTAGATTAGCCAAAATAGAGGATAATATCGCTATACTGAACAAGAAACTCGAATCGAAAGAAAATCAAAATAAAGTAAACAACGACCTAGCACAGGGCACTAATTCCAATAACACAGTACCAGGGGATATGGACTTTATTATACCAACCATCAAGCGACATTTGCAGGATCAAAATGAACAGTTGGCTATAAGACTGGACTCAGTTGTGGATGCTATTAAAAGTACCAACACTGAGCTTGTTAGGTTTTTTACGGACAACAATTTGGAAAATCAAAAGAAACATCAGCCTCAGAAAAATACACTGTTGACTGCAGCAGCTGCAATATCTACTGGTGGCTCAGCTAAGAAGCCAACTGCTTCTGATTTTATTACAGGAACCTCCAACAATAAAACTAAACTGACCGCTGCAGAAGAACGAAAATGGTACCATGTTGGAAACCTCAATTGAAATACCACCGAACAAGATGTAAAAGGTCATCTAGCAGCAAATGGTATAGAACCTCTGTCCTGTGAAAAGCTTCCTGGCAAACAAACTTATCAAGCATCATTCAAAATATCTATTAAACCCGATCGATGTGATCTCTTTATGGACAAAGGTTTGTGGCCGGCAAGTGTTGTTGTTGGTCCATTTAAATTTAATTGGGGCAGATCTTCAAAAAACAGTGCTGGAAATTTTCGAGGAAGAGCCATGCAGAAACGAAATCATTAATATCAGATAGGTTAATTGACCAAAATGTACACACAAATAAAGCTCAACAGGAGGTTTTGCCTAATATCAAAAATAAGCCAGTAAGTGTTCTTACAAAAATAAATATATTTTTTGTTAATATACAATGTTTGTCTAATAAGATTGAGCAATTATCTCTATTTCTTCATAAAAATGCATTTAATATGGTTTGTCTGGCTGAGCACTGGCTGACGGAAGACCAGTTAAAATTAGTAAAGCTTCCTGGATATGGTGTTTTGTCAAGTTTTTGTAGATGTTTTAATAAGCACGGTGGTGTGGTCATGTATGTAAGGGAAGATATTTTGAAATTTTGTAATCCCGTTAATTTAAATAACTACTGTAGAGAGTTTACTGCTGAATTTTGTGGAGTGGAAATTTCTAAAAGGCATGTGATTATTACAGTTTACAGATCCTGTACCGCTAACTTTTGCGAGTTTCTGGTTCTGCTTGAGTCTCTGCTTGACGATTTATCTCAAAAAATATAACAAAATAACACTACTCGGAGATTTCAATGTAAATTTTTTAAACACTCCTCCTTCGTTTGAAGAGCTTGCATGTCTTCTTTTATCTTTTAACCTTGAAGCCCTAATAAATAAACCTACTCGTGTCACTGTCAGTACTCAAATATGCATAGACAACATTTTAACAAACATTACGGAAGAGCCCATCGATGTGGGTATCATGGATCCTTGCCTGTCTGATCACTATGGTCTCAGGTTTGGCTTTCAGAATTCCTTGGATACGAAGGGTAAGTTTGGCTACAGAAGATTTATTACTGATCATGGCCTTGAAAAAATGTGTGAATCCCTCTATGAAATTAACTGGGCAGAATTTTATAATCAAAATTCTATTAATTGGCTATCAGAATCTCTTATAAATGTATATAAAGATCTGGTCACCTTCCACTTTCCTTTAAAGAAAATATACTGTGGCACAAAGAAGAATCCTGTTAATTGGTTTACCCAAGAACTTTATGAAATGAGAAATACACTAAGTGCAGTGAAAACTGTTGCCGATCATTTAAAAGATGAGTCCTCCTTGCGTGCTTATAGAGCCATGAAAAAGAATTATGCAAGAGTCATAGAGGAAACAAAAAGAAAAGCATGCGATAATTTTATTCAAATCTCTAATAATAAAGTGAAAGATACTTGGAAGTTAATTAATTTTGAAACAAATAAAAATAATGCTATGGGGAGCGGACATATCAGATCTGACAAATTTAATGAATACTTTGTCTCTGTGGCAGAAGAATTGATAAAAGATCTTCCCCTAATGGATCAGTCCACGCCTACCATTAATATGCCCACCTGTCAAAGCTCCTTTTTTAAGAGCCGGTACCACCGATGGAGGTCTCTGAGGCAATAAATGATTTAAAACATTCCAATGTCACCGACATTTATGGACTTAATAGTAGGATAATTAAAAAAACTGCCTATTTTTTGATGCCACTAACTTTTTGTTTAATTTGTGTATTGAAAAAGGTGTGTTTCCAGATAAATTTAAGGTTAGTAAAGTGATCCCAATTTTTAAAAAGGGTGAAAGGGAAGACCCAGCAAATCATCGTCCCATTTCTATAATACCGATCTTTGGAAAAATATTTGAAGTTATCCTTAAGCTCAGACTTGTGAAATATTTAAATAAGCATAAAATAATTAACCCCGGTTAGTATGGTTTCACAACTGGCAAATCTACCATTCAGGCAGTTTCTGAAGTGATTAGTAATGCGGTTGTAGGCTTTGAGGAGGGAAAACTTACGGGGGTGACACTGTGTGACCTCAGCAAAGCCTTCGATTGTGTCGATCATGAAAGATTGCTTAATAAGATGGAAAACTACTACGGGTTTAGGGGTGTTGTGCTTGATCTCTTTAGATCATATCTCTCAGACCGAACTCAGTATGTCGAACAGGAGAATGATGTGTCTACTATTACAAGGGTGAAATATGGAGTACCGCAGGGATCAATCTTAGGACCCATCCTGTTTAACTTGTACATTAATGATCTATACTATCATCTTATGCCACATCGATGTCTGCTGTATGCTGACGATACAAGTTTGATCACGTCAGCTGGCGATGCCCAGACACTACAGAATAGCATGTCTACTCTAGAGCAAAAGACGAAGAGTTGGTTTGATTTAAATAAGCTAAGTGTGAACAGGGAAAAACTCAAAGAATTCTCATTTCAAGCAATCCAAGGTGCACTTCGGGTGACTGTGTCAAATTATTGGGTATTACATTGGATGATGGCCTTACATGGCGGGGTACATGTCGATCAGGTGTGTCGCAGGCTTTCGTCGTCTCTTTTTCTTCTGAGGAGGCTGAGGAGGTTTGTAAGCACCGAATGCCTGATGAGTTCATACTTTGCTTTTTTTACTCCCACATATCCTATGGAACTCTCCTATGGGGAAATAGTAGCCAAGCACTTAGAGTGTTTATTTTACAAAAGAAAGCTGTTCGCATATTGGCCAATGTGGGTTTTAGAGATCATTGTCGACCATTATTCATTCGTCTAAAACTACTGACAGTCCCTTCCATCTATATTTTTCAGAGCCTACTTGAGATTCACAAGAAAAAGCATATACTTGAGCAGAATTCAGATGTACATAATTATAATACTAGAAGTGCAGATCACCTGCGATTGCAGAGGTTGAAATTGCAGAAGTCAATGAACAATTCTCTTAATGTTAAACTATACAATAAACTTAATTCAGATACAAAAACCTGCCTATGAAAAAATTTGAATTCACTATCAAACAGTATTTGATACAACACGCCTTTTATAGCGTTGAGGAATACATGACAACACCACTAAACATTTAATTTATGATTTTATTATATAACTGTCAAGTTGGTTTAAAGTGTGTTATTGTTACTATTGTCATTATCTTTAGTGTATTATTACGGAAATACTTTGTTTTCTATGTAAATTGTTCTTGTTTATATTATTATTTTGACTTATTTTTATTCAAATGACTTATGTAAAACCTTTGGTTAATACAATAAAGATTTATTCTATTCTATTCTATTCTATTATTTGATGGCTAAAAATACAGGGTATGATTCCTTAGCTTATTTTAGGAAGAAAAGTTCATATACACATATGTCCTAAACCTATTAACTTTTGAAATACAGAGTGTTAAAATTTCAAAAAAAATCTATTAAATAATATTCTTTACCCAAGTTTGTAAAAAAAATATTTGACATTTAATGTCAAAGAAGTTTCAGAATCTCCTAAATAAACATAAAAAAATTTAAAATTTAAAACCTAATAATAGTAAATTTTTATTTTTTATAATTTGTATTCAATTTATCTTGATAACGGTGGCAGATTTGCCACCGAAACGTCGATTTTAAAGTATCTTTTTACTTGTTTTAATTTTTTTTTTTCTTGGTTTTTTTAGTACTTTTAATTTCATTTTTGGCGAGTACCCAACTAATTACCATCCATTAAATCAATCCGCCAAACTACAGAAAATATCTAAAATTTTTGTGCTTTCTTTAGAATAAGCAAATAAAAATACCGCTTTTATGTCTCTTAATTTTTTTGTATCTTGTTTAATTTGAGAAAAAAATATTACCTAACGTATCTGTTAGACATTTCCATAAAATTTTGTGTTTCTTTAATTTATAGGTTAGATGTTCATTACTGGTCATAAAATTTATCAGGTTTCCTAAAATGGACAGGTGTGTCCATTTTAGGAAAAAATACATTTTATTTGTGTTAAGACTAAAAAGAAAGATCTTTTAGTAGGCAACCTAAGGATATAATTAAATGCGAGATATCTTGACCCGATCCAGTTTTGGACAGGGGGTGTCCACTATAGGGTATCTACGGATGTCCATTACTAGACATAAATATTTTTTTTTAGTGGATATTTAATTTATTATTTAGCTGATAGCTAAGAGCCAGGAAAGGTATATTTTAAATGCGTAGATAATAAATGGACACGTCATAGTTAATAATAAAAAAAGTATGTGTTTAACTGGGCAAAAACATATTTAATGCCTTGGCTAGTTATCCAGCCTCGTCTGTAAAATTTTAGAAGGGGTATAATTATCTTCAATTTCTGATATGGGTGATTTTTTTTAAACCTAAGTTAAACAATTTGCACATATGATACAGATTTTTTACAGAACTATGCCTAAAAAATATTCGGACCAGCAAATGGCCGAGGCCTTAGAATCCGCAAAAAATGGCATGCCGGTTGCAACTGCTATTTAAAAGTTTGGAGTGCCACGTATTACTCTACGAAACAAATTAAAAGGGATAAGCCCTGAAGTATGCACTATGGGTCCAGCAGCAGTACTTACGCAAGAAGAAGAAGAACGAATACTTACCTGGATTGTCAATATCGCACGAGCTGGATTTCCGGTAACCAAACAATCTCTAATTGATACTGTGGCAAAACTAGTTAAAGAGTTAAATCGCAAAAATCCATTTTTAAATGGAATTCCAGGAAAAAAATGGTTTACATCGTTTTTAAAAAGACATCCCAACATATCCTTAAGAACACCCGAAAAACTTAGTGGTTATCGTGGAAAACTGACTGAAGGTGATATTCGCAATTCGTTTCATAATGTTTTAAATTATTTTGTTGAAAATAACTACTTAGATGTATTAAAAGACGGAAATCGGATTTTTAATGCTGATGAAACCTCAATTTCATTGTGCCCCAAGACAGGCAGGGTGCTCGCACCGAAAGGTGTTATAAATATATATGATGTATCATAAACATCTGAAAAAGAAAATCTTACTGTTTTACTCACGGTATCAGCCACTGGGAATATTGCACCACCAATGTTGGTATACCCTTATAAAAGAATTCCTTCAGATATTGCTACGACTTTTCCAAAAGGTTGGGGATTAGGAAAATCAGCGACTGGCTGGATGACAGGAGAAGTATTTTTTGAATACATGGCAAATATTTTTGAACCGTGGTTAGCTAAAAATAACATTGAACGTCCGGTGGTATTTTTGTCGATGGCCATAAATCCCATTTGACATTGCATTTAGGTATGTTTTTAAAGGAAAAAGAAATATTTTAGTTGCATTGTATCCAAACGCCACCCATATTCTTCAGCCGCTTGATGTCGCTGTATTTTACCCTTTAAAATGCAAATGAAAATTGCATGTTAGAAAATGGTTATCAGAAAATGATAACAGACAACTTATGAGGCATAACGTTGCTGCTCTTTTAGAAAACGTTATAAGTGATTCGGTTTCTCCAACCATAATACAAAATGGTTTTAAAGTGTGTGGGCTTTTTCCATTTGACTCAAACAGTGTTGATTATTCAAAAATTATTCAAACGATGAATGCTGATGACAAATGTAATTCTCAAAATAATTTAAAAGAAACGCAAGAAAAAAATAAAAATATTCAAACATGCCTAACTATTTTGGAAACAAATATTCCAAAAACATACTTACAATGTTTAAAGAGCAAATTTCAGAAGAAGATTGGAATGGCCCGGAATCGTCAAAAGACTTATTTTTATATATTTTGTCTGGAAAAACATCCAAAGCCAATTATCTCTATGTTAAAATCTAAATAAGACAAACTTGTTAATAAACAAAGATAATACTAAGGAGATTCCAAATGAGCACAAAAAGCTTGAAGCTGAAAAAATTATGCTAGTTTCCAAATTATAAATGACAACCAACGTAAAGAACAAAAACTCCTGAACCATTGCCATCAACATCATCTAATACAAGCAGCCTATATTTTGAACTGGAAAGTCGAGTTTCCGAGGAGGAGGTAATCATGCAAGCAAGTACGAGTACTACGGATAAAGAGTCGCCTTTTAAGAAGTACCTATTTGGGCCGAAGCAGGAAATTAAGACTCAGAAAGGAGAAAAGGAAAACTTAAGATTAGTTATTACCTCCGATTATTGGGTACATCAACAACAGAAGAAAGAAAAATTTAAATTGGAAAAAGAGCAGTTAAAGAAAAATAGAAAACAAGCTAGAGAGGAAAAAGAAAAAGAAAAAATTGCAAAGTCAAAACAACCAAAAAAGAAAATTAGGAAAACAGGAGAAAAAGAAAAAAACGATGAACTAAAAAAACTGGAGCTTCAAAAAATGGGATGGGTCTGTTATAATATGCAATATGCAAAATAAGTTAAAAAAATCAGCATTATTTTGAAAAAAAAATCGAAATGGCTAAAATGTTTAAATTGTTCAAATAGAGTGCACAAAATTTGTGTATACGAATATGTAACAAAACTGGGACTGGAATCAGACGATAAAGAAAACCACTTTGTTTGTGAAAAATGTGGCGTTACAGTAGACATGTCAAGCGAAGATGACGAGGATTGGGATACAGATAATGATACCTAATAGAAATATATTTTTTTCTATTGTTTCGATTGTACGCAATAAATTCTTAACTAAAACATTTTTTTTATTTTATTTTATAACTGAAGTATTAAAACTATATATTTATTTTCCATTTTAATATAAAAAATAGGATGTCCAAAATTGGACATGTAAATGTCCAACTTGGGTACCGTGTCAAATTTTAGGTGTCCAAAACTGAAGTTATCTTACTACAATAAAATAAGTGCAAAAACGATTAAAGTGTCCAACACTGGTTCCCTTACCCTATAACAGTTTTTACTAAAATAAGTGTTTTCGAAATTTTTTGGTTTTTTGAAAATTTTAACACCCTGTATCTTAAAAGATAAGACGTTTAGGACATATTATGTTCCTATGAACTTTTCTTCTTAAAATAATCTAAAAAATCATACCCTGTATTTTCAGCCATCAATTAAATTACACCCTGTACAAAGAACATTTTTTACATCCCTCCTTTTTCTTTTTTTTCATTCATTTTCGTCATTCATTTTTTTCATTTCTATTTTCTTTTTTTTAGATTAATCTTGATTTTGAAAGATTTCCAGTCAAATATTGCCTTTCATTTAAATTGGGAATCATTTTTTAATAAACTTCTTGATTATAGGATAGAACAAGTAAAGGGTTCCATCAACGCTTAAAACTCCTACGCTTAATTAAAAGAAAAAGCAGATGAAGGTTGGTGTTATTTTTTAAAATAATTTATTTTAAATGTTAACCTTTACATATTTTAAGATGAAAAACTTTCTCTTCAGCTCACGATTTTAAGGTATTTGCTTCAACCAAGGGGACGTACAAAAAACTGGAAGTTTTTCATCCTAGAGAGTATTGAAGGCATAATTGTTCATATAAAGGTATGCTTACTTTTATGGGTCATTCCACAAAAATATTCTCACTCATTGTCCGCGACACATTTCACATCACATAATTAATAATATTTTGTTTTAAAATTGTTAAGCAACAGCTTACAATGTATTTTATTCATTACTTATATATTAAGAGATAAATTTATTTAAAATAAATCCGAAATCTCTCATAAAGACTCCAAAATATCAGTCCCTAGGCATGTCCGCACTCCAAAAGTTTATGTTTCGGCAACCATATTTATAGTTACATCAACTATATACTTTATTTGATTTAAGAATTATCTAGTTTATTGTACATACCCTAAATTCCATCAATAGTTTTGTTGTTTAAATAAAAATTAATTCGATTTTCTGAAGTTAAAAAGATTTACAAATTTCGCGCCGTAATATGAATGAAGAGTGAATGCCATCTACTGGATTTAAAAGTACGACGCCAAGTTATCCATAGACCACACTTGCTGAGCGGCAGCCATTTTCTGATTAGTACAAACGCGGCAGTTGTTGCGGAAACAACTGTTAATTCAGTCACTTAGTCATTCCCTCGCTAAGTAGTTCTATTGTTTATAATAGTTCTATTGTTTATAATAGAAAATTGATGATAATTAAATAATATTTACGTGTGTTTCGTCGGTCTTCTTTGGTACATAGTGTTAAACAGCTTTAATTGGAAGTTAACCAGCATTTGTCCTAAGTTTTTCTTCAAATCGTCAGTCCCTGGACCATCAGGCCCTAGCTTTTAATTGTGCTAGGGACTGACGGATATAGCTAGGGAATGACGTTTATTATATTGTGATATTAATAACGGCCGTATTCACCGAGCTCCAACTAATTTATCAGACTAATAGCCTGTAGTTTTGGCATTGGCATTGGCATTGGCAGGTTATCAGTCTGATAAATGTTAATTGGATCTTGGTGATTACGGCCGAAACAAAATGTCCAATTTTTATAAAAATGTTTAATTAAATGCATAGTACTACACTTTTAACGATTAACTTTTTATTATGAGTTTGGAAACTAAACAGTTATAGACTAATACTAAGTTTTTACGGTCTTTGGTCACAATATTTAAGGATTAAGTGATATTTTTTCCATTTTTCTGAAAAATGTCCTTAAAGAGAAGCCAAAATTGTCCAAAGAGGAAATAGCCAGTGAATATTATGCTGCTCAGAATACTCCACCTACATCTGAAAATGAAGAAAATGTAGCGCCAGAACGGCAGATGAATAATAATAATAATGAAAGCTTTAGACAAGTGGAAGCTACACGAAGAAGCCGATATCAACGAAATTTAAGAAACAAGGTGTTACAGGAAAAATGTGCGATTATTGATGATTTAAAAAAGAAAATTAATACTCAACAGAAGAAATACCATAGACTTAAACGAAAAATTAAGAAATCGAAGAAACTACTTACACCTGAAAGTAAAATGGCAGAAGATCCTAATCAAAGTAGAGAACGAAAGAAACGGCTTTATTTGGAGAAGTTTTGCATGCTCAAATTACAGAAAATATTTCAAAAGCTCGAACTTATCAAGAAAAATCCAACTTTATACAGCTTTTGGCTGGTTCCAAAGTAGAAAAATATAAACTTTGGCGACAAGGTTGTAGCTCTATATTGTATAACAAGATTCGGCGCAAACCTAAAAATATTGTTAAAACTAGGAAAAACTAAGTAGTCCAAATAGTTCACAAATTTTATGAAGACAAAAGTAATAGCCGCGCTGCAGCAGGAAAAAGGAGTGTATTGCTGTGTATTTGCTAGACTTATTAAAAAATTTACACCAAAAGTTTCTTTAAATAAAAACATTGACAATTGGCTATTCACTGTTTTGTAGATTACGTCCATTTTGGGTCGTTTCCCTAAATTAACAGATTGCGATACTTCTGCCTGCATTACACATAAAAAAATTAATCTAAAATTATCTGCTTTAAAAAAATTAAAATTCTTGACTTCGACAATTATCAAACAGGATTACAGATCGTTAAGCTGTAACAAGAGCTAAGCTCTTCCCGAGGTATCAGAGGCACTGACCAGTGCACTCCTCTGTGGGACGATCATATGGAACCAAAACAACTACTTCCCGGGCTAATACCCCGACGGACATTGAATTACATGGTTCACACAAGATCTTCATCCGCTACAGACAAGGATACTTGATTGATCAAAAGTGAGATGTAGATGCATGTTCCTTCCGAGCAGAGTGAACTCACACGGAAGTCGGTCTGATAGTCGCAGCAAGTGACGACATCGCCGAGGATGAACTTTGAAAACGTATACGAACGACGTGAGACAATCCCTTCAGTCCTACCGGTCGCGAAATTACCTTTCGCATCGCGTGGTGCTACTCAGTAACCCCTGTGGTAGACAAGCCAACCCAGGCTCCTGAAACCGAGCGTCATGGGCCATTGTACGCTGTGCGACCCAATCCTCTATTCACTCAGCACCCCTGTCCTTAGAAGACGGAAATGGTAGGTTATGGGCGAACCATCTTTCCTACTGTACAGGGTCCGTCACGACGAGTTGAGTCGACAAGTATATAGGAAACGCCTAGGAATATTTTTCTGAAAATTTATATAGAGGTAACTGAAAGAGCTCTCTTCAACAAAAATATTCTCAACTCGACAACTTCGGTTATACCAGAAGTAGACATCAACTTCGTTATTTTAAATGGAATGTCCTATTTTTTATTGAATTTTTGGAATCTACGTTAAATTTTAATACAACTTTGTATAAAACATCATACACCTAGATCTAGCCATTTTGCAGCAATTTCAGTTTTTTCGAAATATTTGACAGATGCAACCTTAGACAAAAATAACAATTTCTTGAAATTCAAACAAGATAGGCTACATATTTTCTGACTTTGGATAAATAAGATCCATATCTTACCACTCACATGAAAATTATCAAAAAAAATATACAAGGTGCCCAAAATTAACACCCTATTCTGATATTTTGAAAACTCAAAAACTTCATTTTTTTAAATGTCAACCTTATTTTTTTCTTCGCCAATGGATTCTACGCTACAAAGAAGGGCACTTTATAATTACAACCCTATATTTAAAATGAACGGTTTGCGTATAAAGTGGAAAAAACGAAATATTTCTATCTTTATTAGGACACTCAAAAATGTCAGTTGGCTTTGGCTTGAATAAATCAACAAAAAAACAAAAGCTATCGAGTTAATTAGGCACGCTAAAACTAACAAACGTACGTTATTAATAAAATTAACACAACATAAGAACCGCTGATATAAAAGATGAAGTTAATCACAGCAAATGTTCGAACTGGTGTCCCCAACTTCTAAACATTTGTGAATTCTTCTTAAAAAACCACCATGAGTAGCATTCTGAATGTCTTGCGGAGGCAAAAGTCGGAACGCGTTACGAACTCTCTCCTGACAATCTTCTTTTGTTGTGATCGGCGTGGCATATACGGTATTCTTAATACGACCCCAGACAAAGAAATCTAAGGGAGTGATATCCGGCGAACGTGGCGGCCATTGATGGGGCCCATTGTTTTCTATCCAACGATCCTCAAAGTGAGCTCGTAAAAAGTTGTCTGCAAGCACACTATTATGAGGTGGGGCCCCATCGTGTTGATACCACAGATGTTTCCAGTCCAGGTTTAGTGGGTCTATATAATTTTGTAAAATTTCGAGATATCTTTCCCCTAAAATAAAGGAGAATTTGAAATACAATTAAGCTTTTAATCTCTAATAAGCTTACCATTTAAATTTTCATCATAGAAATGTACCACTAACACACCGTCATTTTTTATTGCAGCAAAAACATTAAAACTCCAATAACCTTGAAACTGCTTTTCACGAAAGAGGTGAGGATTAGTATCACTCCAGTAATGGGAGTTCTTTCGATTAAACATACCGTTCTTCTGAAATTTTGCCTCATCCGTCCAAATTAATTTTTGTAAAAACGTTCATCTTCCTGTGTTTTAATTATAATAAATTCACAAAAATCTATTCTTTTCTGATCGTCACCTGGTCTCAAATTTTGTACCAATCTATACGAATACGGATAGCAGTCATGTTTCTTTAAAATCCTGTGAACACTTTTCTCAGAAATTCCCAAATCTCTTTCCGCATCTGTTAATGAATTTCCAGGATACACTCTAAAGTAGGCCAAGACTGTAACTTCATTTTCATCATTGTCAACAACAAGTTTTCTCCTGTTATATTTTCCAACAAATTGCCCGTGTGTCTTACAGTTATAAATGAGTCGCGTAAGGCTGCCATGCGTGGTATTTGGCCTATCCGAATATCGTGTGCGGAAGGTTTCGCAGGTTCTTTTAATTACTTTGTCACACTCCCCGTATATCACTAATAAATTAAAATAATCTTCATTACTGAATCTTAAACGAGGCATATTAACACGTTCGATACATAAACACGTCAAACTGCTAGTATTTTTATTTGTTGTCAGAATAGCTTTTGTTTTTTTGTTGATTCATTCATGCCAAAGCCAACTGACATTTTGGGTGTCCTAATAAAGATAGAAATATTTCGTTTTTTCCACTTTATACGCAAACCGTTCATTTTAAATATAGGGTTGTAATTATAAAGTGCCCTTCTTTGTAGCGTAGAATCCATTGGCGAAGAAAAAAATAAGGTTGACGTTTAAAAAATGAAGTTTTTGAGTTTTCAAAATATGAGTTGAGTCGACAAGTATATAGGAAACGCCTAGGAATATTTTTCTGAAAATTTATATAGGAGGGTAACTGAAAGAGCTCTCTTCAACAAAAATATTTTCAACTCTCGACAACTTCCGGTTATACCGGAAGTAGACATCAACTTCGTTATTTTAAATGGAATGTCCTATTTTTTATTGAATTTTTGGAATCTACGTTAAATTTTAATACAACTTTGTATAAAACATCATACACCTAGATCTAGCCATTTTGCAGCAATTTCAGTTTTTTCGAAATATTTGACAGATGCAACCTTAGACAAAAATAACAATTTCTTGAAATTCAAACAAGATAGGCTAACTATTTTCTGACTTTGGATAAATAAGATCCATATCTTACCACTCACATGAAAATTGTCAAAAAAAATATACAAGGTGCCCAAAAATTAACACCGTATTCTGATATTTTGAAAACTCAAAAACTTCATTTTTTTAAATGTCAACCTTATTTTTTTCTTCACCAATGGATTCTACGCTACAAAGAAGGGCACTTTATAATTACAACCCTATATTTAAAATGAACGGTTTGCGTATAAAGTGGAAAAAACGAAATATTTCTATCTTTATTAGGACACTCAAAAATGTCAGTTGGCTTTGGCATGAATGAATCAACAAAAAAACAAAAGCTATTCTGACAACAAATAAAAATACTAGCAGTTTGACGTGTTTGTGTATCGAAAGTGTTAATATGCCTCGTTTAAGATTCAGTAATGAAGATTATTTCAATTTATTAGTGATATACGGGGAGTGTGACAAAGTAATTAAAAGAACCTGCGAAACCTTCCGCACACGATATCCGGATAGGCCAAATCCCACGCATGACAGCCTTACGCGACTCATTTATAACTGTAAGACACACGGGCAATTTGTTGGAAAATATAACAGGAGAAAACTTGTTGTTGACAATGATGAAAATGAAGTTACAGTCTTGGCCTACTTTAGAGTGTATCCTGGAAATTCATTAACAGATGCGGAAAGAGATTTGGGAATTTCTGAGAAAAGTGTTCACAGGATTTTAAAGAAACATGACTTCTATCCGTATTCGTATAGATTGGTACAAAATTTAAGACCAGGTGACGATCAGAAAAGAATAGATTTTTGTGAATTTATTATAATTAAAACACAGGAAGATGAACGTTTTTTACAAAAATTAATTTGGACGGATGAGGCAAAATTTCAGAAGAACGGTATGTTTAATCGAAAGAACTCCCATTACTGGAGTGATACTAATCCTCACCTCTTTCGTGAAAGGCAGTTTCAAGGTTATTGGAGTTTTAATGTTTTTGCTGCAATAAAAAATGACGGTGTGTTAGTGGTACATTTCTATGATGAAAATTTAAATGGTAAGCTTATTAGAGATTAAAAGCTTAATTGTATTTCAAATTCTCCTTTATTTTAGGGGAAAGATATCTCGAAATTTTACAAAATTATATAGACCCACTAAACCTGGACTGGAATCATCTGTGGTATCAACACGATGGGGCCCCACCTCATAATAGTGTGCTTGCAGACAACTTTTTACGAGCTCACTTTGAGGATCGTTGGATAGCAAACAATGGGCCCCATCAATGGCCGCCACGTTCGCCGGATATCACTCCCTTAGATTTCTTTGTCTGGGGTCGTATTAAGAATACCGTATATGCCACGCCGATCACAACAAAAGAAGATTGTCAGGAGAGAGTTCGTAACGCGTTCCGACTTTTGCCTCCGCAAGACATTCAGAATGCTACTCATGGTGGTTTTTTAAGAAGAATTCACAAATGTTTAGAAGTTGGGGGACACCAGTTCGAACATTTGCTGTGATTAACTTCATCTTTTATATCAGCGGTTCTTATGTTGTGTTAATTTTATTAATAACGTACGTTTGGCGAGCAAACTTGTTAGTTTTAGCGTGCCTAATTAACTCGATAGCTTTTGTTTTTTTGTTGATTCATTCAAGCCAAAGCCAACTGACATTTTTGAGTGTCCTAATAAAGATAGAAATATTTCGTTTTTTCCACTTTATACGCAAACCGTTCATTTTAAATATAGGGTTGTAATTATAAAGTGCCCTTCTTTGTAGCGTAGAATCCATTGGCGAAGAAAAAAATAAGGTTGACATTTAAAAAAATGAAGTTTTTGAGTTTTCAAAATATCAGAATACGGTGTTAATTTTGGGCACCTTGTATATTTTTTTTTGATAATTTTCATGTGAGTGGTAAGATATGGATCTTATTTATCCAAAGTCAGAAAATATTTAGCCTATCTTGTTTGAATTTCAAGAAATTGTTATTTTTGTCTAAGGTTGCATCTGTCAAATATTTCGAAAAAACTGAAATTGCTGCAAAATGGCTAGATCTAGGTGTATGATGTTTTATACAAAGTTGTATTAAAATTTAACGTAGATTCCAAAAATTCAATAAAAAATAGGACATTCCATTTAAAATAACGAAGTTGATGTCTACTTCCGGTATAACCGGAAGTTGTCGAGAGTTGAAAATATTTTTGTTGAAGAGAGCTCTTTCAGTTACCCCCTATATAAATTTTCAGAAAAATATTCCTAGGCGTTTCCTATATACTTGTCGACTCAACTCGTCGTGACGGACCCTGTATTCATCTTTAATAGTTTTCGAAATATGGCCTTTAAATCTGAAAAATAGTAGATATAACTTCCATTACACCTAACTACGGCACCAAATTGAGACTGTAGATATAATGGAAATTTTACCCAGATTTAAATTATTTTATTTAAATTGATATTTTTGTAGAATTAAAATAAACTTAAAAACATAATGTATCAATAATTTAGCTAATATACTTTAAAGTGAGTAAATATAAAATATATTACATAACAATACTTAACCTAACAATCACAAATCACATAAAAGGTATATAATATATTTAATGATCTCATAAAACTGAAACCAGATAAAATACAATTAGAAAGACCACAATCACAATTACACATAACTTATGACATACTTATTGACGCCGTACATAGATATGTACATACGTCAAAGGTGTTTAGTAATTTAGATGTAAATATTACTAAAAGTTAATCCTATACATACATTAAACACTTAAAAACAACACAAATATATTTTGTCCTTTTCCCTAACAGGGACAACAGCATCGGCTTAGCAATAAATCCCTAAGCTGATTCAAACCATTTTGATTTTCCGCATAACAAGGCAAAGCTTCAGCCCTTTCTATCCATTTGGTTAGATTTGGGTAATCTGCTTTACTTATTGGCATAACAACGTTTAGTGAAGTAATGGAAGGAATTAAACTTAGGTCGGCAATGGTAAGTTTCTTTCCTGCTATCCAAGGAAAACTGCGTAAAAACTTTTCCATGAGAGAGTAGGTCTTGTGAATTGATTCTTTGTGTTCCTCCATATCAATATTTTTGTTTTCGTAAAGCATGGGGTTCTGAAAATAAAAGAAAGAATTACAACGTAGGTTTCTAAAAGTCCTCCTTCCTTAGCTTAATCTCCTTAGAATATACAAATATAAAATTTTCGGACTCTATGGCCCAGTTGTGCAAAGCAGGATTAAACTCAGTTCTACTGAACTATGTGCAGGCCTTTGAACTTTTCGTAAAATCTCAATTTCTTTCAATTTCTTAACACTGACAGCAATTTTGAGATTATACGGAAAGTTCAAAGGCCTGACCTCAGTTCAGTAGAACTCAGTTTAAACCTGCTTTGTACAACTGGGCCTATGTATGTTCAACTGTCGGTCGTCTGGGTTTAGTGTAGTTTCTGCTGTATTCAATGTATAACACGCGCCGAGGGGTGATCCGCATTTTGAGACGTATATTTGTCGCGACGAACGGTCTTAAAAATGTCTGATACTCAAAGAAAAACAATTACTATTATTAAACTAAAAGTACCTTATCCCAATTAGATGCTACGAAAGATGATGTATTGTTTGATATTTTGATTTAAAAATAAATAAATCACCTAATAAGGATATTCTATTAACGAGAAAAAGAAAGCGATGGGAGACTATAAAGTTTAACTCATAGTGGATTTGCAGGTACCATGTACCAAAGGTTAATTCATTAAAACATAACTTTTATCATTTTGTAAAAGCTAAACTTTGTGTATGTTACTTGGTTACCTTCTCTTCTTCTTCTTCTTCTTATCTTATCTTTATTATTATCTTATCTATCTTTCAATTAATCTTATAAAAGATTTATTGTTATATTTGTTAAATATCAAAAATATGGGGCTTCCTCGGAACATTGGGCCATCTCAAGGTTAGTTTATATTTATAATGTTGCAACATATCCTCAACTTTTAGGCGGTTCGAGGTCGGGGACGCAAGGAAGGGCACTCCACGGAGAAAAGTTGGCAAGACTGGGTAAAATCAAAGCTGATGATCAATCCAGTGGCGTCTAGAATTTGCGCATTTTATTTTGCATTGTTTTGAAAGTGATATTTGTTGAAAGATGTAATTCCAAATGTTTTTATTTAAAGTAAAAGAATTTACAACTTAATAATAATTAAAAACTGTTGTTTAAACGGTTGTTCTACTAATACAATAAACTGTATATCTCCGGCACTGAACAACATGGCCGAAAAATGGGAGATGTGACGTCATAACACGTCAAAGCAATATGGCCGAATGTTGCGACCCTATATAGACCGACTTTGTGGCCATCTCAAAATGTTTGTCTACCAAGGGGTTGGAACTATTAAAATTGTCTGGCGACTAAGAAAATATCTTTTAATGGGTACCCAAGTAATACCATATATAACTGAGATTTTACAAGATAACAAAAGTTACGTTTTCATTTATTAACTTTTGGTACCTGGTACCTGCCAAAGCCACTATAAGTCACTTTTCATAGTCTCCCATCTCTTTTACAGTTGTTGGGAGCATGCGCTGATAAACTTTCAGCTTTTACACAATGACGAAGGTCTGCCACTCACGGGCTCTTGGACTATTATGTATGTAAGTTTTTAGTGTTGACCACTTCGATATCGTGAAAACAATTTTTATTTTTATATTAGTGCTTATGTTTTTATGTAAAAAGTATCAGTTTTGCTATATGCCTTTGGTTTTATCAATAAGCCTTTCATACAGTCGCGGCTATTCAGGTGTAGTAAGTGAAGTGCCACTTCACCAAAAATAAATAATAAAACATATTACTATTATTCAATTAATTTTTCTTATTTTTCTTCCTTATTTGTAAAATTCGCCATAGAAAATCTAGCAGATAAATTAACCGATGGCGTGAGTCGCTTTCCTCCGCTTTCGGCAACGCGAGAACACAATCCGCGATCAACAAGTGTAATGCAAATATAAAACGGACCGAAGTATACACCTTATGCGGGGTTTTGTTTACGCTTTGACGCTCCGTTGCCATGACAACGCTATAATTGCCGGCAGCCAGAATCGCAGGTGGGAGTATCAGGTGTATTGCTTGGTAAATCCAATGATCTGAAAAATAAATAAGATCATTGGGTAAATCGCTCAACCTTAGGTGTGTATTTTTAGTGCTCGGGATTTTAATTATTAATTCTGGTTAATGGAACGGAGTTTTTCCTGTCTTAAGCGTTTAAAAACTTTCTTAAGAAACACTATATCCCAAGATAGACTTTTATTTTTGGCCAATATTTCAATTCAAAGGAGCTTCTACAGGAACTGATAAAAACTCAACCATTTTATAAAGATATAATTGATAAATTTGCTGCATTAAAGGATAGAAGGATTGATTTGGTGTATAAAATTTAGGGTAATTTTTTAGAAACCTGAGGCAACTCCGATTTAAACGAAATTTGGTATACGGGGTTTTCTGGGGCTCTGATCACCAATCTGAAACGTTTAGGTTCTAGGATATTTATCATCAAAGTTCAAATCTAAACTAAGCTTATTTTCACTATATTTCCTCTGCTTTTTGCACACAATTCTTCATTTAAAGCTAAAGTGTCACACAATATTTGATTTTCACCTTTTAAAACCCCGTTTTTTACATTATTTTTGCATTAAATTGCGTTGCTTTTTTCGATAATGCGGAAACATACATACACATAGGGCTTTATGGCACACTGGGATTGAAATAAT